>JACVVK020000181.1:72500-77500 GCA_018292915.2 Batillaria attramentaria | reverse complement strand
GCAGTCACTGACCCCGTGCAACCTGCAACGCTCCTCCCGTGTTCCTCCAGGTTCCAGTCAATGACCCCAACCTCCTCCCCCAGCAAGACAGGTCAGGCTCAAGTTTGGCAGCTGACGTGCTCGAGGAAAAACCCTATTTTCCGACGTGCAGACAACTGCGCGGAATGCAGGCCCTGGAAGAGGCACTCGTTTTTCTGGAAGGCATGGTGATTGAGTTAATTGGCTACGGCGCAGAACGCGCCTACCGCGAGGCATGGTTTCGTTTCCTGCTTGACTTTTGCCCAAAGCCGGTAAGTACTCTGTGTTCATTACAGCTTTCAAAACTGAGGGTCACTTTGACCCTCTCTGTCAAATTCAGAGGGTCATTTTGTAAAATCAAAGGGTCAGACCCAAGTACGAAAATCTTGGTTGGATCGGACCCACTGTTTACAAGATTGTCGGAGACACGTAATTTATGAATCGGAAAACCCAGCACTAGGGCACATAATTCTCTGCCGATTCCAATTCCAGCGACCGTCTGAGGTGTGTTATTTTACTTTCGGTTTTCAAGTCTTGAAAACCGTGTGTCACAATGACCTACAGCCCCCCCCCCCCCCCCCCCCAATCTCTGCGTCAGATTCTGAATTCTCTGTGTACACGACGCACATACGTGCGTAACTGATAAGGAACACTGGTACTTCTTGCGAAAAAGACGTTCGAGAATTTAGACACTGAGGTACGGTAACGTTACTAAGGGGCAGCTTATTTGTCTCTGTATTTCCCTAAATTTTTCTGTTTGTGTGAACGATGCCAATAAGGTGGTCACGTATATATATATATATACTGTAATACATGTTCAGCATGTCACGTTGGGTTCACGGGGAGCAGGGGGGGGGGGGGTGTTAGGGGTTTAACGTGGGGAGCAGGGGAAGTCAAGCGGTAGAGCGGTGGACTTCAAATGCCCGGGTCGTGAGTTCGAACCCTGGCTGGCAGCAAAACATTTGCGATGGCTTTTTTCCTCGTTGCGCCGTCTCTGGTATCACTCTCATGTGGTGGAAAAGGACGTTACACTCCTAAACACCCATCCACCCACCCCCACATTACCTCGCCCTGTGTCGGGTTTGCATTGTTCTTGCTGACAATAACTATTGTTACAGTGTTTCGTGGAGTGTCGGAGGCAAGTTTCTCTATGTTCACCATGGTACACGGCTGTGTCAACCAATATATACTCGCGTCAACTATTACCGTGCCGCGATAACCGAACGGTAGAGCGTTGGACTTTCAATACTCGGGTCGCGAGTTCGAGTCCCGGCTGGGGCCAAATATTTGTGCTTCGGTTTTTTTGTTTGGTTTTTTTGGGGGTTTTTTGTTGTTGTTGTTGTTGTTTTTGTTTGTTTGTTTGTTTTTTCTCGTTGCCCTGTCTTTGGTATCACCCATATGTGGTGGAAAAGGACGTTAAACTCCCAAACACTCACCTACCCACCCGTGTCAACTATTAACTGAACTTTGGGCTGAAGTCACGCGGGAAGGAAAACCCTGTTGCTGAGAGGAGGGCTGGCACAAGACATTTACGCGCGGTTGTCACGTGTACCATGTGAGAAATGTAGGTCACCGGTGGCACATGTATAGGAAATGCAACGACGGAAACAGAGAGAGAGAGAGTTAATTAGTGCGTATGGTTTTCGGAAATTCAGGTATGAACGGTCTGCATGTGGAATAACAAGAAACTGGCGCATTATTTTATTATCACTTCTATTATATAACTATCATTTCTACGAGAGAGAGAGAGAGAGAGAGAGAGAGAGAGAGAGAGAGAGAGAGAGAGAGAGGATAGTTAATTAGTGTGTGCGGTTTTCGGAAATTCAGGTATTCAGGTTATGAACGGTCTGCATGTGAAATAACAAGAAACTGGCACGTTATTTTATTATTACTTCTATTATATAATTATCATTTCTACGAGAGAGAGAGAGAGAGAGAGAGAGAGAGATCTAATTAGTGTCTGTGGTCTTCGGAAATTCAGTTAACGGACGGTATGCATGTAGACATACGCAACAACAGAGGAGAAATGCTATAATTATCAATTTCATTTGAGAGACAGACAGACAGACAGACAGACAGACAGACAGACACCGCATATTAATTAGCACATGTGGTTTTCGGAAAGTCAGATCACTAACGGTGGCACATTGTACACGAAACACAACAACGGAAACAAAGGGTATCTTGGCGATATCTAGTGTCTGCGGTTGTCGGCAATTCATGTAAAAGGAGGTGCACATACGTAAGACATCAAGAGAAATATGTGTTATCATTACTCTGATGGCTGTTCGACGGTCTGTTAATGCGTGTGGTTGGCGGTAATGCGTGTCATACACACAGAAGAAATGCGGAGAAATGTGTGTTATTATCTGATAATTGCTCGGCGGTTTGGGGGATTTTTGCAATAGCAGTTATGATGATGGCAGTGGCAGAACGCTGCAAGACGTTTTCAAGGGAGTGGAATTAATTTGTTAATCCATTGACAACGGAAAGGAATCTGGATGGTGAATAAAATGTGTGTGTGTGTGTGTGTGTGTGTGTGTGTGTGTGTGTGTGTGTGTGTGTGTGTGTGTGTGTGTTGTTGTTGTTGTTGTTGTTTGTTTTTTTTGGGATTTTTATGTTTTGTCGTTGTTTCAAAAATAAAATACGCATACAAAAATAATGTTTGCCAATGCCGGTACGCAAAAAACAAAACAAAAAAAAACACGGCTTTAATGTCCCTTTTAGCATACAAGATTTCCATCTTTGTACGGTACTGTCGAGTTTATTCAAACCCAACCTCTCTCTTTATATACAAAATGATAAAAAGATACGCATGTATGTGAAGTTTGTTCCGTCACTGCCCCCACAATTCTCAGTTCTTGCAAAACATCATTAAATTCTAAGTGAAAACTGTTTTAACAACAGGGTTTTACACTAAGACACCAAATACGCCCCGACTTCCGGAGGGGAAAAAAAGCGGTTGACGACACTTAAAAAACAAACAAAACACTCCCTACCCCCCCGCCCCCCCCCCCCTCTCCCCCCACGATTTGGTCAAAACATCCTGACATGTATGCAGCCTTGCAGTATGTCACATCCTCACATTCGACTGTCGGTTCCATAACAGTGAAACCCATTCAATTTCACGCATGCATACAAAGTCGCCCCCCCCCTCCCCCCATCCCCAACCAGCCCTTTTCTCGCAAAGATCCTCTATTCAAAGTTTCCCTTACGACAAGATTTACCACCTCCAAACCAACCGATGAGCTCATGCTAAGACCGGTTTAAGAAATTCGTAGCCCCGGTTTTGCGTTGCGTGATCGGTCGGTGGTGGAACGTGTCGGTAGAGACATCTCAGATCCGGTAGTCAAGGCCACGACTGATGGGCATGTACGTGTGTGTGTGTGTGTGTGTGTGTGTGTGTGTGTGTGTGTGTGTGTGTGTGTGTGTGTGTGTGTGTGTGTGCGTGCGCGTGCGTGCGTGCGTGCGTGCGTGCGTGCGTGTGTGTGTGTCACGGTGTGTGTCACTCTGTGTGTGTGTGTGTGTGTGTGTGTGTGTGTGTGTGTGTGTGTGTGTGTGTGTGAGAGAGAGAGAGAGAGAGAGAGAGGGTGAGTGGGTGGGTGGATGGGTTTGGGAGGGGGGGGGGGGGAGCTGCAGGGAAAAGCAGGGTAGGGACAGGGCACGACATGATGACCCTATAACGTCAAAGTCCCCGGTACTCCTGGCATCAAACGTTTGCGGGTCAATTTGACCAAAAAAAACAACAAGAACAACAAAAACAACGGGTGTGTGTTAGGGTAGGGGTATGGTTGGAGCGGAGGTACGGGCGGGCGTCTCCGGCCAAACCAGGGGATTGGTGTCTGTCATCCTGCAAAAGTATAGCATCATGTCTTGCGTGTCGGTAAGTTCCAAGCTTGAAAAACCACCCCGTGTTCACCCTTCCTCTCTGCCGCATCACTGTGACCTCACCGGTTCTAACTCTCGCTTTACGAGTCTAGCGAAAGACTGATGTTGTGGGCCCTTTCCAGGGTGCGAAGGTAACAAACCTAACTCCTACAAACTGAATTAAACCTCTGCACCGAACGAAACAGCATTAAACCTGCACTCTCTCGCACTGCCTCTAGGAAGAAATAAAACACCCCCCCCCCCCCCCCCCCGCCCATCCCCCCGTTCTCTGTCTGGGATTGAATAAAGAATAAAGAGAGAGATTTATTATCTACCCCTGCTCGTTTCCGTACACTTTTAATTTCAGCCTGGGCCGCAAAAATCGCCTTCCCGATGCTGTCATCCCGTTTATGACGTGGCTAACGAACAATAACGAGCGCGAGCCTCCAAACACCTGGCTCCTCTCGCACCTACACAAGCAGCAACAACACTGACAATGCGAACCGAGAGCGCATGAAGAAAGAGTAGACAAAACCCTACGATAAGACCTGGCTACACAGTATATAGCAGGGCTACTGGAGTCAATTCGAAATTCATCCATATCTGATCGACAATATAGGCGTTTGAACTAAAGCACCGCGAGCTGAACACAAGGCGCACACTCACGTGTATCACGCGCGTTCACTCACACACAGGACATGGACACACTGCCGCAATCGCGTGATGAGAGGGGTTCAGATAGTCCATTTTCTGAAGTCAGAACAACTTCTTTTTTCTTTTCTTTTTTTAAACTACAACAGCGCGCTGAACAATTCAAAAGCAGAGAGGAGTAAGCCGGAGTACCCGCTCAAGTGAAGTCACAACAACCGGGCTGGGGAATCGCTGAGGCCGGCGGAAAATAGAGTGAAACCTAGACCGGGGTGCAGAGGGTGGGTGGGTGGGTGGGTGTTTGGGGGGTTAACGTCCTTTTCCACCACATAGGGTGATATCAAAGACGGGGCAACGATGAAAAAGCCAGCACAAATATTTGGCCCCGGCCGGGATCGAACTCACGACCCGAGCATTAGAAGTCCAACGCTCCGGGGTGCAGAGGCAGCGCCCTGCTAAGGGGGCTA
>JACVVK020000181.1:40000-70000 GCA_018292915.2 Batillaria attramentaria | reverse complement strand
GGAACAGTGCACATTCGGATGGACTCCCCACTGCGCTGCTGGTTGGTGAGATCTGAAATGCATGCTAAGGGTCTGTGTGGGGATCCTTTCAAGTTGCGTGGCAATAGCACTTTCAGCGATTTTTTTTTTTTTTTTTTTTTTTAGCCAGGGTGGGTAAACGCTACTAAGAGATTGGCGCACCTACATGCAGCAAATACGCTCGAAAAATGGCGGTAAGTGGGCATTATATGACAGAATCTCCGATATTTTAGTGAGATTTTAGATGCGCCAATCTCTTAAGAGTATAGTACAAGCATAAACTATGCCGCACAAACTTAAATTTTGTCAGATACAAGCCTGAATAGCAAGCTAGTGTGTTTCTACATACGTATCAAGACCGCACAGCATGTCACAAACCAAGGGCGACCTTTTCCCGTTGTGATGCCGCAACAACGACCGCTCTCAACTAAAGCTGTAATTTTCAGACATGAGAAACTGAATACCCATCTTTAGATTGTAGTATTGCATTAGTACAAGTCGGTCTCTATTCGATAAACGACCCCTTTCTGTCTGTCCAACCAACAAATGAAAATCAAAAGCGTTTTGTTTTTGTTTGTTTTGTGTGTGTGTGTGTGTGTGTGTGTGTGTGTGTGTGTGTGTGTGTGTGTGTGTGTGTGTGTGTGTTGTTTTTTGTATTTTTTCCCCTTCTTCCCCCGGTGCTATGACACCTTTTCGAATTTGGAAAAACGCGGTGCTACGGAAGAGGGAACCCGCTGAATAAGGGTGCTATGATTCGGAGGTACACAGCACCGGAAAAACGCCCATCCACTTTGACCCACCCCACCCCCACCCTCATGACCTAGGTACATCCTACAGTTTTACAAGTTTAAAAACCTCCGACAAGGTCAACCGGTCCACAGAGATTACAATGATGAACGTTCCCTCTCCACTATCTAGGCCACGCTTACAATGATACATAGGTCGCAGTGACCCGCTCCAAGCGAACCAAAGGAAGGCGTGGTGGTGATCGATGACTCAGGCTTGCGTTTCAAGTGCAAGTACCGTCGGTTGTGTCCAGCGCGAGATAAAGAATTAACGGATGAAAAAAAAAATCTTTTCTTTACAGGCACATCAGAGAATTTTTTTTTAATCCATACTACAAGCATGTCCGCTGGGCTTTCGCTTCACGCAACTGAGTCATGAACGGTAATGTGTCTGTATCGGTGTTTGCGAGTGATATTGGCAAGGTGTGTAACGGAATGGAGGGGGGGGGGGGGCGGGAGGGGGGGTAGGGAAAATGATGGTTAAGTGGTGAGCAGGAAGGGGAGGGGGTAAGTTTGCTCATCCACTTAAGCCATGAGACACTCCTGTTATCAATAGTGGAAGAGGTGTGTGTGTGTGTGTGTGTGTGTGTGTGTGTGTGTGTGTGTGTGTGTGTGTGTGGAGGAGGCGGGGGGGGGGGGTGCAGACTAGTCATTAGCAGGTTCAGGACGACTCAGTCTCTCCCGCTCTCTGTAGACTTTGGAAAAGAAATGCTGCTGGGCCTGAGGGAGGGAAGGGGAGGTTAGGGAAGGGTGAGGGGTATAAGCTGGTTGGTTGGTTGGTTGTTTTCAAAACAGTGTATCGTATACATTGATACTCATCCTACTAAGGGTTAACCTCTGAAAGGTAGTGATAATATGGCCGGTACCCCCCCCCCCCCCCCCACACACACACACACACACACCTCAACATCATTACAACGACCACTGGTCGCGACGAAACATTTTGGCAACACACACACACACACACACACACACACACACACACACACACACACACTGGCACACACACACACACACACACACACACACACACACTTGCACGCACGCGCACCGACGTACCTCCCGTATCCCTCACTGTCATCAAGACACGGCCCGGAGTGATTTAAATTTTAATGCGCAAGTTGTGTGCCCATAGACTGACACCGAAAACACTGAGACAGGCGGGGCGTGCGGTGGCTAAGGAGTGAGTGGGAGGGTGGATAAGGTGACAAAGTGAAGGGGGAGGAAGGAAGGGGGGGGGATCAGAAAGAGCGAAGGGGGGGGGGGGAGGCAGAGGGGGACGGAGCAAACTAAAAGGAGGGAAAAGGGTGCTAACAGTTCTTATTCACAAGACGGGCACGGAGGTAGGTCACGCCGACCGTACGGCCGACCAAACGGGCTCCCGCTATCAGCCTAACAACGGCACAACTGCACAGGCCTGTGTCAACACTGCGCCCCTACGAGAGGGACTAGGTGCACCCTTGCCTTGTCAGCGCCATTGGACCTGTTCTCAAACAGCGCAGGGAAGACTTTGTGACGTGCCCGGCCGCCTCAAGACGAATGTGTGTGTTGTGACTATACACGTACCCCCCTCCCCCCCCCCCCACCGCCCTGCAAGTTCACGAATACAAAAACCAATCAATAGCATTATCAGAGAGAGAAATAAATGAGGTTTGCGCTTCAGTTTTGGCACAGAGATTTGCACAGAACTCAACGAGAACGAGAAGTTTATATGTGTGGTTCTTCCCCCCCCCCCCCCCCCCGATTGTGTGCGACGATAAAAAATAAGAAGTAGTAGTGAAACACACACACACACACACACACACACGCACACACACACGCACACACACACACACACACACGCACACACACACACACACACACACGCTGATCAGTCATAGTCTTGAGTACCGGATCTGAGACGTCCTAACACCACCCCCCCCCCCCCACACACACACACACACCCTTCACTCTAAAATAAATTTAAACCAATCAAACCGGAGACCTTTCAAGGCGGATGTCCTGTATTCAGCACATTTGTCAGGGAGAAGAATTACACAAGTCAACCAGTAAACATTAACCAGTGCCGACAATTAACATAAATTTTCACACTGCCACAACTATTCTATTTGAACAGCACATTTGTGAAGACTTACGAGGATAATTATAATTATATGATAATTATAGCAAGAGATTCACAGACCATAGCATACAGTCCACTGCCCCCCCCCCCCCCCACCCCCCAAGCCTGGCAATCACAACAGTGCAGAGGCATGTATACTACTTATTTGTATTTTGTATTGTGTTATATGTATCTATGTATCTAAAGGCGGACTTGTCCAATGGCATACAAAGCACACACCTCCTAGATCTAGGGAGCACTCTCAGCTTTACTTACTTCCCCTACTTTCAAATTGACCTGATTGAGCGCATGTTTTCGGCTTTAGTAACGCCTTTGTTCCTATTCTATATTAAATGTAATTACATGACATTACACCTAGGCAGTTGCTCCTTCTAAAATATTTAGTCTTTTTCCGCTGAAACCTCTTGCAGAGCTTTAGGGTAGCAACGTCTGCTAGTACTGGAGACGCACCAGATTATTCTGGGGCAGCCTTTTAGTGCTAGTTGGACGCTGCAGCCCTCGTGGGTATCGCCGCATGCTCACCTGATGAGGGTCCCATTGACCCGAAACCATGGTCGTGAGCGGCTAAAATCACCAATTCATATGGCCTTAGTCGTACCGACCATTTTCCTCCCGGTGGGAGGGGAATGGGGGCACTATGAATGGTGAGATACCCTTAGATCTGTTAGACGTTTCAGCGGTAGGATGGTAGGTCTCCCCCCCCCCCACCTCCCATTGTGGCTTGTAGCCAATATAGGGCAAGGCGGACTTGTCCAATGGCATACAAAGCACACACCTCCTAGATCTAGGGAGCACTCTCAGCTTTACTTACTTCCCCTGTATCTATGTATATATATATATATATTATCAAAACATGGTCTGATGCAGGCCAGTAATGCAAAAAAAAGAAAGAAAGTACTTAATTTAAAAAGGAATAAACAAAAACAAAGGTTTCCGAATATTTCTAGTATCCTGACCAAAACTGTTGTTTTTTTTTGTTTTCTTAAATTTGCAACCCTTGAATGCTTTCAGAAACACTCACACACACACACACACACACACACACACACACACACACACGCACACGCACACACACACACTCTGAAACTTGAAAGAAACATTTTAAATATAGGTCTCTCTCTCTCTCCTACACTGTGACACAAGAAAAACTTGTCAAACCAGTTTGACACAGATCAATAAAAAATACTTGAAAACACATGCCGCTTGCTGTGAAATATGGTGACAGAGAGGATTTGGGAGCTACCTCTCAGAATATTCTCATTAATGTAAAGAAAACATGCTGCACCACAACATGTTACAATAACTTACAGCTGTCACTAGGAGATCATACATCAGTTTTAATACTCCTGTCGCAATGAAACATGGATACCTGCACGAGATACTGATTTCATGTCCCACAGTGTATCACATAACAGAGACCTGGGTTTGTTTTGTTTTTTTGTCAATACAACAAATGTGGTTGTTATTTATTTATTTTTTGTTGTTGTTGTTTATTCTGTTTTTGTCGTTTTTTACATGACTGGACAATATACTTATATAACATGTGTATACTTATATCTAGGTAAGTTATACATAAAGGTAAGGTAATTCTAAGATAAACACAAGTGAACAAAGACGAGGAATAGTTAACCAAAAAAAAAAACCAACAACAACAACAACAAAAAATATGGTTGTTATTATCTATGTATATATATATATTTGTTGACTTTAATAGATGAAAAAAAAAATCACCCACTCTCACTGAATGGCTAAAGAAACCAATCGCTGGCTACAGAAAACACTCACTAACTCTCTGTGTTTCAGAGACCCACAAAAACATCGTTCATTTATGATCATGTAGATCTATTATTCATACTTTATGCATGAAATAGATACACACAGGTTGGAGGCTTTTATATGCATAGCAGCCACCAGCAACATCATTACATATTCCAATAATAACTCGAAAACCAGTATCATTTATGGGAAATCTCTTAGTCATGCCCACATGGTGGGTGACGGTGAAAAGAATGTCACAAGCTGGTCACCAAAAGACCCCTCCCCCCCCCCCCCCCCCTTCTCTTTCAAGAACACTGGGGAACACACCACTGGTCTATAAATAATGAGTCATTGTTACACCAGCTGAGCTCCTTGCAATAGTGAATAATCCTGTCTTGTCACATTAGGTCACGAGTGACAACCAGTCTATTCTCTATCTGATCTCAATCATGAACATATTAGTCAAACACTACCAATTTAACTACAGTCTACTTCACTTTTTTGCCGAAACGGTCATTCATATTTTAGCTACGGCATTCATATAAGGTACATCGCCCTCTGACAAAAAAAGCATGAAGTATTTCATCCAATGCTTTCATGTTTGTTTTTTTTTTTTTACTCTAGACAGACTGTAGACTACAGTTTGGACTAATAGGCGAGGAATTAGACTGAGGACACTAGATCAACTGCAGTTCAGCAATACCTGAATTTTATTTCAAAATAATAAGGTGGGTTGGGGGAACTTCGGCACTGCGTGCATTCGTCCACTAGCGTGTTGACTTAACATGCTGCCCGCCTTTTCGTGTTCACGTGAGAGAAACATGCTTAATGCCAACGAATACTTTAACCAATCGTAGACCTGCTTTCAATGAAACTGCGACTTTAACCTCATAAATGTGCATTGAAAATCGTTCTGAGAACAAGTGAGTGTGTTTGGGGGAACTTCGACACCTTCGGGGGAACTTCGTCACCCCCTTCGGGGGAACTTCGGCACCACCTGGGGAACTTCGTCACTAGGCTTGAGAGTATTTGTTTTCATGGTTTCAGTGCCTTAAATGTGATGTGCTACAAACTGTAGGTCAGATTTCTTCTTTATTTTTATCTAACATGTGTGATTAAACAACTCTCTCTCTCTCTCTCTCTCTCTGAATGAAGAAGACTGTTTCAGGCAAAACTGAGCTTAAAACAAGAGGTTATTTTTGTGTGTATTCATTAAGCTAAGCAAATCGACCAGTCTGGGAATGTGAGTGTGTCTATGGTAGAACCATCCTGGAAGGCTATTTTAGTGTTAGAATATTTCAACTTCTTAGCTTACTCTTAAAACGAATTTCCCCTGTTGATGGTGACGGATTTCCCCCATGTACATTTTTGGTCGGGGGAACTTCGTCACCCTCAGTAATTTCGTGTTTATGCAGTGTTTTGATGTGTGCCATCGCTAAAGAAACATTTAAACTTTAAAATAAAGTCATGTTTATGTTTAAGACCCTTAATATATTTGATTTCATTCAAAAACATAAAAATAAGACTATACAAAGATAGTTGGGACTTTACCGGCAAAAGACACGTGAAGTTATGAAGCAGACGAGAAAAGACACGTGAAGTTATGAAGCAGACGAGAAAAGCAGTCAAGTCAGAATGCGATCATTTGACGCGTCTGGCTGTACCAAGTATTTTCACTGGTCGTTCCATCTATCGTTTGGAATCTTGTAGTTACTTGGGAGAGCCTATTTGGAGGGATGAAAGCTTAGTAAGTGCATTGAATTATAGAAGAAACTTGGGGTGACGAATTTCCCCCGAACCGCAAGGGTGCCGAAGTTCCCCCAACCCACCTTAGATCTATACATTGTGATCTGGGAATCGGTTGCTGTGGTACATCATGGCTGGGGACAATGTCACGAGTATAATATTTCAGCCTGAATACTATAACAATGATCATTTTATTGTCACTTTCAGAATAATGTGGTGCTTGGAACAACAACGAAGCTTTTGATAGAAGGAATCATGTGTTCTTCTGATAGACACTTCACATTCATTTACAACAAAAGTAATTTGTTACCATGGGAATTGAAAAACTGAAACACTGCATGAATAATCAATTCTGCAGTATACCACAGCAGACCATGCTAAAGATAAGGCCGCCCCTACACAATCATCTCATATAATATGTGAGAACATACATGTTCATGTTACCAAATTCTATGAACAGACTTTGTCACAGAAACATTTGACATTGTGCAGCCGGCTGAGGCAGGCCACTGTGCAGGCTGCCAGAAAACAAAGACGCTGCATTTGCGGGCCCCCCAGGGAAGGCTGATCAATACCCGGGGCATGAGACTGACACCCCTACTTCTTCAACCACCACCTCCCATCTTTTTAAAAAAAAAAAAAATCCAAACTTATTCAGTTATTCACAAGCATCACTGTGACGACCGTGGCACCTTCCTGCCTGTCTTCCCCATTAACGTCACTGACTGGCTCGTCATTGTGCATAGTAAGACGTTGCACACGCATGATAATAGAAGCGGCGGCGCCATGTGACCTGAATTACAGCCCCCTCAGTCGCAAAGAGCAAATGTCAAGGCGACCTCTTCGATTTTTCCCGTTCAAAGAGAATGCGTAAGGTTACGGTGAACCTGACAAACAAACACGTTTCACTCAGCTTCCTGTGAGATTGACGCAGCGTTTCACCTCAAGTCTCACCTTAGCCAGGGCAGCGGCAACGTGTTTATTATCGTGCCCTGGATCTGAAGCGAAAATAGACAGTAGACTTACGAAAACCTGACAGTGATCAAAAGGTGCTTGCCTATGATGTAGTATTGTGGTTGTCTACGGGCATCTTATTGGCTGTCATCTGCTAGGGGGTCTCTGTAATCGTGGTTTGACAGCATGCCATCCCGCGATCTGACAACCACGAACTACGAACAACCGACTCGTGTCACCTGCGGTCACCTCGCTCGATTACCCCCCTCGAGTGCTAGAAACGTTTACTCACCCGACAAAGCCAATCAGCTGAGCAATCGGATTATCCAGGCGTCAGAAAACACGTACGTAACACATTCAGCAGGTAAGCAAAGCGCTACAAAGCTGCCGGCCTGCGGACACAGTGCAACTAAAAGAAAAACCTCGCGGCTAAGCGAAAGAAAGCCCTCAGAAGCATTCTACTTCCGGCTGAATCGGATCATGCGCATTGTAAACATCGCGCGGTAGCCATTCAGAGAGTGGGGAGGCTCTGCTAGGGGGCGAGGTGCGTGTTTCGCTTCATCTCGCATTGCTGCGCGAGGGGCGCCAAAGCGTGAAAATTGGGGGGAAGAGGGGGTGGGGGGAATGTTGTGGGGTGATCTAATTATCTGGTTTGGTCAGTCCAGCAACAAATTGGGCGTTAACGTGTTTTTGCGGGACGTCGTGGTTGGCATGCAGAGAAGAAAGACATAGTTTGTTTTACGGCCGTTGTCGGTTACGGAACCCCGACTGATAGGCTGATCACAGTCACACTGACCAGGAAAAGCGCGGCAGTTGTTGTCGTTGTCGTCGTTGTTGTTGTTGTTGTTGTTGTCAATTTTTGTCTTTGTCGATTTTGGTCTTTGTCGATTTTTTTATGCTGCTGTTGTTTGTTTGCCTGTGGTTTTGTTTGTTTGTTTGTTTGTTTGTTTGTTTGTTTGTTTGTTTGTTTTCGGGGTGTTGTCGTTGTTGTTGCTATGTCTGGTTTGTTTCTTTGGTTTTGTTGTTGTTGTTGTTGTTTTTGGTTTGTTTCTTCGTTGTTGGTTTTTTGTTTGTTTGTTTGTTTTTGTGGGTTTCTGTTCGTTTCATTGTTTGTTTGGTTGATTTTTCCTTTTTTTCGGGGGGGGGGGGGAGGGAGGCTTATTGTTAGGTCGGGCGTGGGTGGGTTTATTTTTATCAGTTTTTATGTTGTTTCCATAGTAATGGAAACAACATAATAGGACGGGCTAAAATTTCCACGTTCATAGGCAAGCATCTGTGGTACAAACGCACGTCACTGCCGATCTCCCGCAGAGACGATTATGCAAGTGTAACTCTGACAATGACGTAAGAAAACCTGCGTCATCGATGCTGGCATGTATGCTGTTCCGAACGCGCTTCTCCTCCTCACTGAGTGCCGTCTGTGCGGATGTGTGTGCGTGTGTGCGTGCGTGTGTGCGTGTGTGAATTGTGTCCGGGCCCGTTTCTTCGAAGATACTTAACCGAATGGCTTCAAATTTGGGGTATCCAAATTTATCAAAATGTTACATTAGACGATTCAAGCGTGTGATGATTGCTTAAGTGATTTGGGAGTTATCGCCCTTTTGAGACAAGTTGGTTGTCTTTCGTGTACAGGCGTAATATTTATTTAAATCACTCAATTTTTTGGCAGTAGATAGCTTGAATACGGACTCTGAATTGATTCACTACTAGAAAATGGTCGCTCTTATAGTTTTCATGTAAACCGAGCCTGAGTTGACATTGCATGTGAACCCAGTTCAGATGCCTATTTCTCCGAAAATACTGAACCGATCGATTTCAAATTTGGGGTTTCTAAATGAATCAAGATTGTTGAATAGAAGGCCCGATCCAGGTACGATTGCACACATGATTTGCGAGTTATCGCCCTTTTCAAAAAAAGTGGCTTTCTGGCGTTTAAAGGCGTAATATTTACCTAAACCACTCCATTTTTGGGACATAGATAGCATGAATACGGACTCTCAACTGAGTGAATTTTGGAGGTTGTCGCTTTTATACTTTTGGCGTAAACCGTACCTGATGAAAGTGCTGGTGAACACACTTTAGATCTCAAAATCGCTCCTACTATACATAGATAATGAGCCTGGGGTGCCATAAAAAATATACAAAAAAATTAGAAAAATTCACTGCAGCCGTTGTCGTCAGTTGACTCGAAAATTTGTACTCGAAGCACATTTCCTTTACACAAGCCACACGCCTCACAAACATCGCAGAAAAGGCACACGCGCACTGACGCAAAACTGTATCAGCGTCAGTTTGCCGACGTCATGTTTGATTGACGTGGGGGTGTGTCGTCACTTTTCGGAAGTTCTCTATTTGTAGACGGGGAAAGCGGGAGTTTCATTGATGTAGTGAGCTTTGTTTTCCCACTGACTCTCACTCAATAGCATAGTAGAGTGAGAGAACACCACATAGGTCTCAATGGAGCACATGCACAAACGCGGCTCGCGCAAGTCTGCGTGCGTGCGTGCGTGCGTGCGTGCGTGCGTGCGCGCGCGCGTATGTCTGTGTGTGTCTGTGTGCGCGCGCGCGCAGCAGACATAACACATAGTGAAAAAACGTTCGCCGCGCAGACTTGTCTGTTAAACACATTGAGCCGGTATAAATTCGATCTTTACACTGCGCAGCAGCAACACTTCAATTTTCATGGGGCTGCTTTCATTGCAAGAATTGTATCCGAGTCAAAGTTATTACGTCAAATGTATTATGCGTCATCCCAATGAGGAAAACGTCATAGATTTCAAAGAAAACAACTTGACGTCTCTCTTCCAAAACCAAGATTGGTCTGACCAGCCCGGTCAGTTGTTTCCATTGAGAGAGAGAGAGAGAGAGAGAGAGAGAGTGTGTGTGTAGTGTGTGTGTGTGTGTGTGTGTGTGTGTGTGTGTGTGTGTGTGTGTGTGTGTGTGTGTGTGTGTGTGTGTGTGTGTGTGTGTGTGTCCTCCCGTATACATGGCATTACAAAAGAACGACCGTGACGACAGCAGGTGATTAAATGGAAACAACATATTGGGCTGGTCAGTGGCCATCTTGTTGTTGTTCTTCTTGCTATTACTGATGTTTGGGCGGACAAAATATTTTTCACCTCAAATCTCACCTTATAGCCAGGACAGCAATGTGTTTTTATTATCGTGCCCAGAATATCCCTGAAAACGCACGCAGTACACATTTTCCCCTGCAGTTGTCTCTGCGGTCTTTGAAATCATCCAAGAAGTGGACAGTAAACACTACCCCCCCCCCCCCCCCGCCCACATCTATGTATGAAATGTTTGAAGTGCATGCCACTCTATAGATTACTTACGTCTGTTTGCTAGTACGCCCGGATCAGACAGTGGTCACGTGGGTGGACTACACAGTCGCCAGCAAGAGGACAATGTATTCAGCCAGGGGATCAGACGGCGGGCGAGTGGGGTCCTCGCAGGGTCCTCACACGATCGTGATGAGATTAGTGACACGATGACCAGAAATCAAGAGGATTTTCTGACACTGTCTCGGACTAATGTCGGCTGCACTAATGCACAGTCCGCGGCGCGTGATGACAGCTCTTGTAACGTCAGTGATTGTTAGGAATAATTTTATTCGGCCGGGGTAAAACATATTCAGTCACTATTTAGACAAACAGAAATATATAAAAAATAAATAAAATAAAAAAAAACACTTCCTCCTGGAATGTCCCAGGTACACAGATGCTCGAAACGCAACAATTAACAAACTTTCCTGTCAGTATACAGACCTACTTTTTCATGGCAACACTGACTTTCCATTGTCAGTTAACGTACATATTTTTCACACAGTTCCAGAGTTTATCACACTTTCGGCACGGCTTTTTTTTTTAATCCACATAAATAAATACATTAATACGTACTAGTCTATGATCGACTGTAGCAGCTGACCGCCGTTGATATAAAAATGCTCACTGACAAACTGAGACCTACCCCCCCCCCCCACCTCTCTCTCTCTCTCTCTCTCTCTCTCTCTCTCTCTCTCTCTCTCTCAACGGCAAGTTTGAAAATGGTAATTGTGCCAATTGCTTTACCGTTGATAAATAAAGGATCATTGTCATTGTCTCTCTCATAATTTGTCAACCGCCGTTGCAAAGGCTGCTTTAATTGAATTTTTATTGAGCATGTCATAAGCACGTCTTGTTTATGCTCAAACTGTTTTTCTGTACTTTCACCAGTGCAACAAAATAAATCTGTTTAAACCAAATAAAAACAGTAACACTGTGCTATTTTGAAAAATTTGATTCGTAGTTGTGAAATTGCCCACGCATACAATTTTAACATAAGCTGTCATTTAAATACATGCAAACCTACATAAACACAAACATAAACGCACACATACATGAACAGACACCATAATTTTAAATACTGGGAAAAGATTGTACATTCTTGAATCAAGTGTCCATTGCAAAAGCACACAGTCAACATATTTCTGTACGATGCATATCGGTTTTAAAACAGTAACACTGTGCTATCACGCTAACATTCCTTGATCTACACTGACCTTTAGTTTTCTGGGAGGTGGGGGGGGGGAGATCAGTAGAAAAGGGGAGGGTGTGTGTGGGGGGGGGGAGGGGTGGAGGGGGGGGCTTACGAGAGCAGTTACCATTCTTAATAATAATAATAATAATAATAATTTATTTATATAGCGCTTAATCTACATGTAAGGTAGTTCGAAGCGCTTAGAGTACAGGTAAAGAGACAGATAGACGTGAAGGTTCAGGGCCAGGGCAACTGCATGTATGGTACTTAATAAGGAGATGGAGAAAGACGGAGGGAGGTTAGACGGAGCTTTGAGATGAAAACAGGTAGGTTTTTAGATTTGTTTTGAAGGTTTCGAGGGAGGTTGACTGGTTAAAACATTAACATTGTACCAGCACTCTAACATTCTTCTACACTGACCTTTAGTTCTCTGGAGGGGGGGGGGGGAAGAAAGAAACAGAACGTGAGACCAAAAAGTGATCAGTTCATAACAAAGGAAAAATACGACATCACTATAACCATCAAACACAGTACCACTGTGCCACCAAGCTGACGTTAGTTCCATTCCTCTGCATTGACCTTCAGTTTTCGAACTACCCAACACTTAAGACCCGAGAGGGCGATCAGTACAACCGCTTGGGTGGAGGGGGAGAAGGTCAGGGGGGAGTAGGAGGGGTGGGGGAGCGACAGCAACAACCATTCAGAAAACAGTAACATTGTGCAACCAAGCTGACGTTAGTTTTATTCCTCTGCATTGATCTTCAGTTTTCGAACTACCCAAAACTGGAGACCAGAGAGGGTGATCAGTTATAACAGCGTGGGTGGAGGGAGAGGGGGGAAGGGGGAGTAGGAAGGGGGAGCGACAGCAACAACTATTCAGAAAACAGTAATATTGTGCCAGCAAGCTCACGTTAGTTTCATTCTTCTAAATTGATCTTCAGTTTTCGAACTACCCAGATTGGTGTGGGTGGGTGGGTGTTTGGGGGTTAAACGTCCTTTTCCACCACATACGGGTGATATATCAAAGACGGGGCAACGATGAAAAAGCCAGCACAAATATTTGGCCCCAGCCGGGATTCGAACTCACGACCCGAGCATTAGAAGTCCAACGCTCTACCATTCGGCCACCCCGGCTCTCCCTGCTCACTGGGAAGTGGTGATCAGTGTTACAAAGAAAAAAAAGAAGCGAACCGTTCAAAAACAGTAACAGTGTGCACGTGCCGTCAAGCTTACACTCATTTCATTCTCCTGCTGTGACCTTTAATTTTCTGACTGCTCAAAACGTGAGACCCGAGAAATTATGTGTATAACAAAGAAAAGAAAAAAAAGAAGAAGAAGAAACGTGACTTAAAGAACTAACCATTCAAAAATAGTGTTATTGTACCGGCAAGCTTACACTAATTTCATTCTTTTGCAATGTCATTTAATTTTCTAACTAGCCAAAACGTGTGACCCAAGAAGTGATCCATATTAAACACACACACACACACACACACACACACACACACACACACACACACACACACACACACACACACACACATACACACACACACACACACACACACACACACACACTAAAAGCACTAACCATTCAAAAACAGTTTTATTGTGCCACCAAGCTTACATTAATTCCATTCTTCTACACTGACCTTTAGTTTTCTAACTACCCAAAACGTGAGACCGATGAAAAGTGATCCATATTTTTTTTTTTTAAAGCACTAACCATTCAAAAACAGTTTTATTGTGCCGGCAAGCTTACACTAATTTCACTCTTCTACACTGACCTTTAGTTTTCTAAACCAAGAAATGATTAGTATAACTCGTGGTAGAAAGACACCGCAGTGTACTTTGTCCTCGTCAAACCCCAGCAGGCAGTCTCCTACACAGAAGCCAAGACTCTGGTAAAACATCAGTACAAGACAATCTGGACGGCGCAACACAATCCCCCATCTAACGACCAGATCATTGCCACAGCTCCAGCGTTATGAACAGACCACCATCTTCAGACTACGAACTGGACACTGCAGACTGCGTGCCCACCTGTGCCGCCTTGGGCTGTCACACTCACCAGACTGTCCGTGCGGAACAGCCCCTCAAACCCCGGAACACATTCTGCAGTCCTGCCCCCTCTTCAAAGAAGCAAGGACACAACACTGGCCGAACGGAGCCACACTGGCAGAGAAACTCTGGGGCAGCAAAACAGACCTCTTCAAGACCACTGCTTATATAAAGACCACAAACCTAATCATCTGAGGCGGAGTCCAGAACAGGGAACGCAGAAGAAGAAGAAGAAGAAGTCCTCGTCAAAAATAACTGTGAACCGCTGTGAGTGTAGTACTCATTTCAAGGAGCAAAGAATGTAGAGGTGTCTCATTAATTCTTTCTCCTGGCTTTTAGCGCCGAACTGCAAAACGAAAAGCTGAAAGTGTGACCTCTAAACTAGGATTAAAGGGACACAATCATGTTAACCCTTTGTTGACGCGTCTGCTGATACATGTAATCATCATCAGACACCACTTTTGTCCCTTGACGACTCGTCACTGATGTGGAAGTAGTATGCGAGATTTGTTTGCATATCAATGTCAGTTATATCACTAGAAAAAGAAAGAATTGAACTTTCCAGTGATGAAAACAAAATTTCCGTCCTAGAAAAACTGTATTTTTTTGGAATTTCTGGATACGAGAATGTTCAAAATTTCCAATCATGATTGAAACAAAATTTCTGTTCTAGAAAAACTGTATTTTCAGGGATTTTCTGGATACGACAGTCAAAGCCAACTTCATATCGGTTTCCGGCAGCTGCTACGACATTGTAATTAATATGTTGTACATGTATTTATCAATTCATAAAGGCCTTTCTTTCAGCAGACACGAATAAATATATAAAACATAATTATGAAATCGTTGGTAACGAATTACAGCACTTTTGAGCTAGACAGAGCCGCTTTAAGTGTGGGGGTTAAAAAAAAATCCTGTTTATACCGTTACGCATGCGCAGGTGCGCGCGAGAGCCTTCCACCTCACGCTCGACAGACAAGCGCTAATTAGAAACTGAACACCTGTCTTTCAAATCACAAAAAAATATGGCGGCGTCTTCCTCTCCAAGTATTGACGTTTTGTGTACACTCAGATAGCAATCAGACTCAAGTTTCGGCGAAAAATATGAAATGTGAAAGAGCGTGTTCTAAAGTGGATACAATAATGGAGATCAGAGACAGGTAACGAGATAGACAGTTTTCAATTTCCCGCGGAGCTTGGCTGCAGACGCAAAGGTTGAAATGAGATAGGGTAAAATGGAAGAGAAAGGCTGGGCTTGGAGGTGGGATGGGAGAGGTTAGGTAGGATTGGTGAAAATCTCTCTCTCTCTCTCTCTCTCTCTCTGAAAGAAGTGTGTTTTTCGGTCTACGCAATAAAAACTCTGAAGTCAGTGGTAAGTGTGCACTCCAAGATTAACACAATAAAGTTACAGTATACAGGCCTGGATACTATCTATTGCACTACAAGTACTGTGTTATTTAGCACGAACGACAGGGAGCCGTATAATTATGATTGAGCACACACACACACACACACACACACACACACACACACACACACACACACACACACACACACACACACACACACACACACACACACACTCCTTCCCACCTGTTCACTATTCTATAACCTTCGCGGAGGAGTTTTCGACAGCAAAGTTAGTTTGAATCTATACACGACCATAGCTATATACATACATGTCTATGGTCTTTTCCTGGTTGCTTAATTTAAAATCAGTTTTGACTTCAGTTGTTTTGTTGTTTTGTTGTTGTTGTTTTCGTTTCTTTGTTTTAGTTCCTTGCTGTTGGAGGGGTTGGGGGGATGTGCTTGCTGTTATTGTATGTTTAGAGAAGGCGCATGCCTCTTCCAGTTTCCATCTACTCAGTCCCCTTCCCTCACCGCCTTCACTTCGTTTTGCTCATCCAATTTGCCAGTAATTATGCTGCACATTACAGCACCAACACCCACGCCGAGCCTTCGCTAAAAGCCCTTCCACTCGGTCTTGACCACAGCATTCAATATCGATCAATATCGCCCCGCGCATCGTGCGATATTATCCATTCTGTACCTGACAGCGCACAGAGGGCGGTCGCACTGTCTGTTTATTTTGTGTAACAAGTGGCTGCGGCGCTACACAGTTTGCATGGGGAGTCATTAGGCCGTGTTTGCTTCTCATCTCTATTGAGCTGATAACATAAATCACGGCGCAAAAGCCTTGCTTTGCCTGTAGCGCATTGATACATGGGCAGCTGAGGCCAGGTGAAGGGGCGAACTAACTGATCATCAATTAGCTGACAAGTATTGATAATAATGCCATCAATGGGTGATGTTACGCATTAGGGTGCGGAGGGGTTTAATGATCAGTTATTACGCACATCGACTACGCATTAACTGTATTTAGTACGTAATGCTCAGTATATATTGTGTATGTTCTCTGGCAATCTGCGTTGATTTTTTCACCCCAAAAAAAAAGTAAACTGATGCGTTTTTGTTGAGTTTGTAGTCCATCTACGCAGATTCTTTTTACACATAAAGATCTGCGCACACATTAAATTTGTCTAAACAGAAAAGCAGCCCGAATTTCCCAAAAGGGACTGAAGTAGTAACTCCGCCTCCCCCACCCCCACCCCTCCTTCCATCCCCCACCAACACAACAACAACACGACGCAGCTGAGAACAACCCAAAAGATAAATGTACCTGAACTGTACTCCTCATATACTGACACCTCATGTACTCCTCATATACTCACTCATACAGGTGTGGGTGGGGTGGGTGTTTGGGGGTTTAACGTCCTTTTCCATCACATAGGGTGATATCAAAGACAGGGTAACGATAAAAAAGCCAGCACAAATATTTGGCCCCAGCCGGGATACGAACTCACGACCCGAGCATTAGAAGTCCGACGCTCTACCATTCGACCACCCCGCCCCCCCCCCCCCACTCATACAGCTGTGAAATACATACATGTATATGTATACTTAAAAGACACACTGAACATTTTATGAACAGACCACCATCTTCAGACTACGAACTGGACACTGCAGACTGCGTGCCCACCTGTGCCGCCTTGGGCTGTCACACTCACCAGACTGTCCGTGCGGAACAGCCCCTCAAACCCCGGAACACATTCTGCAGTCCTGCCCCCTCTTCAAAGAAGCAAGGACACAACACTGGCCGAACGGAGCCACACTGGCAGAGAAACTCTAGGGCAGCAAAACAGACCTCTTGAAGACCACTGCTTATATAAAGACCACAAACCTAATCATCTGAGGCGGAGTCCAGAACAGGGAACGCAGAAGAAGAAGAAGAACTGAACATTTAATCGAGAAATGACGAAGTCCTGCATATCGGAAAACCAACCAGAGAAACAACCCCCGTTAACATTTGATGCAATTTTTTCCTCAGTCAGGACACCTCCCTCAGCCATAGGTCCCTTTATTACCGCCTGAGCATATAATATGATAGCTTTTCTAATATTCCAGAAGGCCTATAGCTACACAAACCAGACGACTGGCAAAAAGGCATGAGCCGAGCATAGGGTTCTCAGATTTCAACAATTTGCCACATGGGACAGGCACCGGTTCCCCAGAGCGCCAGAGCTACAGTTTCACCCCGTCCGTAAACTTTCATAAAGGGGGGTTAAAACACGATGGCGGGGAGGTTTTTTTTGGTGCTTCTGCGGTTCGGAAGTTTTGGCGACGATTGCTGCCTGTCAAAGTCACATGCTTGCCCATGTTTATAATGTTATTTGTAGTAATGTGCTAGTGAAAGTGGCTCCTTTCTTTCACACCCCCAAACCGAAATCCAAAGCGTTTCAATTTTTTCCAGTGCTGCTCATATCAGCTGCAAAATAAATAAACATGATGTTATCCCCCTCCCTCCCTTCCCCCACCCCCTCCGCCCAAACCCGCTCGATGCTATTATCTACAGGGGTGGGTGGGTGTTGGGGGGGGGGGTTAACGTCCTTTTCCACCACATACGGGTGATATCAAAGACGGGGCAACGATGACTCAGCCAGCACAAATATTTGGCCCCAGCCAGGATATGAACTCACGACCCGAGCACTAGAATGCTATTGTCTACAGGATATTGGTTTGTCCGTGTAAAAGAAAAGGGCTTTGTAGATTTTGGCTTGTCCGTGTTAAAGAAAAGGGCTTTGTAGATTTTGGCTTGTCCGTGTGAAAAAAAAGGGCTCTGTGGATTTTGGTTTGTCCACGTGAAAGGAAAGGGTTCAGTAGATTTTGGTTTGTCTATGTGAAAAAAAGGGCTCTGCAGTTTCTGGTTTGTCCATATAAAAGAAACGGACTCTGTAGATTTTGGTTTGTCTGTGTGAAAGAAAAAGGGCTCTGCAGACTTTGGTTTGTCCATGTGAAAGAAAAGGGCTCTGTAGACTTTGGTTTGTCCATGTAAAAGAAAAGGGCTCTGTAGACTTTCGTTTGTTCGTGTGATAGAAAAGGGTTCTGTCGGTAGACTCTGGTTTGTCCGTGTAAAAGAAAGAAAGAAAAGGGCTCTGTACACTTTGGTTTGTTCGTGTGATAGAAAAGGGTTCTGTGGATTTTGGTTTGTCCGTGCGGAAGAAAAGGGCTCTGCAGATTTTGGTTTGTCCATATCACGAAAAGGGCTCTGCAGACTCTGGTTTGTCCATGTAAAAGAAAAGGGCTCTGCAGAGTTTTAGATAGCCCGTGTGGAAGATAAGGGCTCTGCAGAGTTTTAGATAGCCCGTGTGGAAGAAAAGGGCTCTGCAGAGTTTTAGATAGCCCGTGTGGAAGAAAAGGGCTCTGCAGAGTTTTAGATAGCCCGTGTGGAAGAAAAGGGCTCTGCAGAGTTTTAGATAGCCCGTGTGGAAGAAAAGGGCTCTGCAGAGTTTTAGATAGCCCGTGTGGAAGAAAAGGGCTCTGTATTGCCAAGAAAACTACTCCAAACACATTCCTTCGATCATATTTTGACGTGCGCGTGCTCAGACATGTGGCCACAACAATCATGAAAACGCCTTTGAATCAGTCGTACCTTAGCACCGGAACCTCTCCCAGCCATCTTGATTAAACCCCCGTTAGTTCATAAACTCTTCCAGGGCACGAAGTTATCAGTTCGGGGGAGCCCACAGGCCGTAAAACAATGCGCGAGGCTGGCAGTAAAATACACTATGATAGCTGTGATGTAGTGAAATGGGATTGCGCTGCACTGTGGCGTCTCCCAGGGCAGCCCCGATTGTGAAATATGAAGACGCATGGCCGTAAATATGGCCGGCCTCCGCCAACTTATTGACACCTGCCGCCCGAGCTGCACGTGCCAGATACGGCGCCGATAAGGAGACGCGGTGACCAGACTCCGGAGAGAGAGAGAGAGAGAGAGAGAGAGGCACAAACTCCGCCGCAGAATCAGGATCATGCAGGGGTTTTTTTGTGGGTAAGGGGGGCGGTTGATTGGTTGTTTGTTCGAGAGTTTAACGTCTTTTTCCCCATCACATAAAGATGATATCGAATCAGACTCAGACACTTTATATTATCAGGTATTGGTGGATGAAGAGGAATGCAGAAATGGTGGCGCCTGGGAACGACAATGACAAAGACAATTATTCTTCATTTAAGAACAATAAAAGCTATTGGCACCGTGACTACTGTCGTTGCTACTCTAACAATGATTTCAGTTATCAATAGCTGGGAACAAGAGATACTCTGTGTGTGTGTGTGTGTGTGTGTGTGTGTGTGTGTGTGTGTGTGAGAGAGAGAGAGAGAGAGAGAGAGAGAGCGCACAAACTCCGCCGCAGAACAAGAATCAAGCACAGCATTGGCTGCGGTGCAGTTAACGGTTGCAGTTGATTGCGTGTACTTGTCCCTGATAGTTGTGTAAATTTGTTTTTGTATTATTGCGAAATTATGGAAGTTGTGTGTGTGTGTGTGTGTGTGTGTGTGTGTGTGTGTGTGTGTGTGTTGTTGTTGTTGTTGTTGTTGTTGTTGTTGTTTTTAACGGAGTGGGTAGCCGGGACAGTCGAGCCGCGGTAGAGCCTTGGAGTGACAGTGCTCGGGTCGTGAGTTCGATTCCCGCCGGGCTGGGGCCAAATTAGTTTGTGTACTACCCACTCTATACCCATTCCTGAGTCGGATGAGTCGGCCTGGGGCCAAATGTTTGTGCTGGCCGTTTTCTTCGTTGCCTCGTTGTACCACCAATATGTGGTGGAAAAGGACGTTAAACACCCACAAAACCCACCCTTTCTTTTACGAATGTGTTTTGCTTTTTATTTGTATTTTTCTCTGTTTGTCTGTTGTTGTTATTGTTGTTTTGCCCAAACTGACGAGGGGGAGCCGGGGTGGTCAAATGGTAGAGCGTTGGACTTCTAATGCTCGGGTCGTGAGTTCGATCCCGGCTGGGGTCAAATATTTGTGCTGGCTTTTTCATCGTTGCCCTGTCTTTGATATAACCCTATGTGGTGGAAAAGGACGTTAAACCCCCAAACACCCACCCACCCAAACTGACGCACTTGCGTCTTCATTGACAACACATAGCGAGGTGACAAAATCATGAGGCGGCATTAAATCAATTATCAGTATCCCGGACAGCACGCCGCCATTGTTATGACTGGACACAATCAGAACGGGGCTCTGGCTGCGACGGAGATGTTATGGCACCCTGCACGATTCAGAATAAATACGGAGATTCCCGGGAGATTTATCTGCACGAGGTATCTGACTTGTCAGGTTTTTTGAGAGCCCAGTTGGCCCAAGAAATGTATATCAACTTCAGAAACTGGCATGGTCAGGTTTCTTTATCTTGGATGTCTTGATTTGTTGCTAGGCAAAAAAAGGGCTAAATAGATTTCAAGATGTGCCGTTGTTAGCCCCCTTACCCCCTTTCAACTCAGAACAAGAGTAGTGATTGTTCAGGAAAAGCTGTGATCTAATTAGGGGATCGAGAGAACAACTGAAGGCTTGTTTTCACTTGGCGTACAACTAACGATTTTTCAACAGACTTTTCTGTGATACCAATCTGTGCAGGACATTTTGGGGTATTGGAGTAAAGTAAAACGTAAACACGTTTTTCAAACAAAACAGAATGTATGACACTTTCCAAAACAGTCACTTGTAGATAAAGTCTGAATGTCATTTCGGACGTTTTTGAGATTGTTTTGTCCACTGAGATGGCTCTCTCTCTCTCTCTCTCTTTCACACACACACACACACACACACACACACACACACACACACACACACACACACACACACACACACACAGAGGCAATAACGTACAACGTACACTATCCTGAAATAAACGATTCACTGAATCCGCAGTCTCTGTCAGTCAGTCAGGCTTTCTGTCTCTGCCAGCCTCTGCGTGTGTGTGTGTGTGTGTGAGAGAGAGAGAGAGAGAGAGAGACACGTCGGACATTCATGTTCATCAGTGGATAGGCAACTGATGCTACTTGCACATAAAACTTATCGGCGTTTCGAGTTTCTTTCCTGTGACACCTCCGATGGCAACTGATCCGCCGGCAGTAGAGACTGATATTCACCGTAAATCTAAAACAATTTCTAAACCAACCAACCAAAGAAAGAAAGAAAGCAAGAAGCAGTACGATGCAGGACACTGACGGCCGAACTAGAGCCGAGCTAAGAACGATCTGGCCGAATATAAAATTCTTAAATATTCGGGCTTGAAACAAAATTAACTATAACATCGTCATCAACAAAGCTGATACCAAGAGGTACGAAACGAAATGCGTCTGTGCTTCTAAACTCAGTTCACTCGACAAGGAACAATCTCTGATTGCCGGTATGCATTCTAATCTTCACCTGGACTCGGACTGAGAAGCTATGCAAATGCAGGCCAGGCCGAAATGAAGCGGTTCTGTTTGCTGAGTGTCACGTGTCAGTGGCGCACTCTAGGGGCGCGCAATGACTTCCGGTGGGAAAAATGGCGGGGGGAAGCCAGGGGAGGTTACCCATTAGGCGGTGATGCGGGTGGTGTATCAATGACGGCAGGAAACGGGGTGGATGTGTCACCGGCCATACAGCAAGATATGGAGGGAGGGTGGGGAGGATGGTGAGGTTTGTGGCTAATGGAGCCTGACTCTGTGGCTAACGCAGGTAATGGCGCCACTGATGTGCAGACTGAACATTTCTGTCAGTGTCTGTCTGTCGCACGGTTTGCCTCAGTGTCTGTTTGTTCGTCTGTCTGTCTGTCTGTTCGTCTTTCTGTCTCTCTCATTACTGTAGCAATTGATAATAGTTCAGCAACCGTGTGTACTGGTGTGTGTGTGTGTGTGTGTGTGTGTGTGTGTGTCAGTGTGCCAGTGTGTCACAGTGTGTGTGTGTGTGTGTGTGTGTAGTGTGTGTGTGTGTGTGTGTGTGTGTGTGTGTGTGTGTGTGTGTGTGTGCGCGCGCGCGCACTGAGGAACTTAGCGAAGTGAACTAAGATCGAAAAGAAGTACAACAACAACAACACTTCAAAGTCAGCGTGATCGATAGCTGTAGATCGATAATTTGGTACTTGCACTTTCAAGATTTCTCTCCACTAGGCTCTCTGACATCACGAAGCCTTTGAAAACGGTTTGGTTAATCTACTGAATGAAGAAAATGTGTCTCACGTTGGCTTTGCGTCCTGTTTACTCAGCTCTACAATACGTTGTTTGTTTCTTGTGTTTTTTTTTTTTTTTTTTTGGGGGGGGGGGGGGGTATTGTTTTCTTCTTCTTCTTCGGGGAGCAGGGGTGGCCGAATGGTGGAGTGTTGGACTTCTAATGCTCGGGTCGTGAGTTCGTATCCCGGCTGGGGCCAAATATTATTTGTGCTGGCTTTTTCATCGTTGCCCCGTCTTTGATATCACCCATATGTGGTGGAAAAGGACGTTAAACCCCCCTTCTTCTCTTTGTTTTTCGCAATTTTACCAGTTCACCATTTTCTCCGCTGTTTGCACCCCCTGAAATGACTAGTTGCTTGTGTGTCATCATGACACATACACCCAGCTATAGACAGCCACCGGATCAGTTTGTGATGATGAATGGGCTAGGTCGCCGCACTCTGAGAGGCTGGCCTTTCATGTCAGCGCGTGCGGTAATCGCGTTGGCAAGGGAAGTAATTATGTCGACATGGGAGGTAATTATGAAATCATTCGCGGGGATTATCTCCATGCCATCTCATTGTGCGTGTGATCATAACCCTATGCTGTAACGGACAAACACGGTCTTGGAGGCTGATTTATGAAATAATCGAAAGCCTGAGAAACGATGAAAATAGAACTTGAGATGGGGGCAAAAAGGGACAACGTGACATAAGGAACAGAAACGGAAATGTTAATCTCAGATTAACACAGTCTTTCAGTACATAGACGAAATAGGGTCTGCTGTTTCCCTTCAAGTGACTGATGCAAAAAGTACGACTGTACTATTTCTTTCAGGAGCCTGAGATGTGTTTCAATTTTTTTTTTCTTTATTTCTTTATTTTAATCTTAAGACTTTGGTATTTTTTTTTCTTTTCGGTTTTTGGTGTTTCTCTCTCTCTCTCTCTCTCTCTCTCTTTCTCTCTCTCTCTCTCTGTCTGTCAAGCGCAAAACTGACAATTTTCATTATTTACCTCAACCGATTGAAAAGTAAAGCTTCCTCATTCATTATGCATTATTTACTCTTTCTCTCTCTCTGGTTTCAAATAGGATAACATACACCGGGATTACACTGGACCAGGATTCCCCTGTCCCCCATCCCCCGCCCCCCTCTACCGCAGTCGTTCCTTCACTCTCCTCTTGTCACCCATGCTCTGTTCCAAGAACACCATCACTTCCAGCAAAAGACCAAGGCCTGGAGAAGAGGCCAGAGAGACCTTTCCACTCGTCACGCAGCCTCGTTAAGCCTGACCCGGCTTGACCCCGGAAGTGATACCTCTGCTCGTGCGACAGCCATATCCTCTGTCGCCTAGCAACGGGGCCGCGAGAGGCGGGTAGAGGCCACGTGACTTGGGTGTCCAACGGCGCCGCGTTGCTCCATCGCGTTGTGTGTGTGTGTGTGGTTAATGTGAAATGCGCGATGGTTGGCCTTTGCGGAGGTGAGAAAGTAAACTGCAAATGAGAGGAAAATCGTGGAGCAGGTTTTGAACGTTTGTGTCTCAAGAGAGGGAGATGGGGGGGGGGGGGGGGAGGGAGGAGGGGGGGGGGATCCTGAAATCTTTGCCGGTCAAGTTTTTGGACACTGGTTCTCAAGACTGAAGAAGGCTATTTTTGACTTTACTGTTGTCGTTGTTGATGATGATGTGGTGGTGGTTGTTGTTGTGTATGATTTGGTGGTGGTTGTTGTCGATGATGTGGTGGTAGTGGTGGTGGTTGGTGATGTAGTGGTAGTGGTGGTGCTTATGTGTGCATTCGTTTGTGTGTGTGTGTGTGTGTGTGTGTGTGTGTTTTGGCGCGTGCGCCTGAGTAAGTGTACGTTTCTCCCTCCTTCATACCTGCCACTCTCTAAAGCGAACCCAAATCCCCTTCTCCCTCCCCTCCCCCACCTCCCCCCATCCCAGCCAACCAACCTCCCTCCCACCCCAACCCCTAGGTTGTTTGTGAATGTATGTGAAACATTGCACACTATCATGTATTATCAGAAAATGATAGCGTTCGTCTCAGTATGTGGAAGCCGGGGTGGCCGAATGGTAGGCCTAGAGCGTTGGACTTCTAATGCTCGGGTCGTGAGTTCGTATCCCGGCTGGGGCCAAATATTTGTGCTGGCTTTTTCATCGTTGCCCCGTCTTTGATATCACCTGTACGTGGTGGAAAAGGACGTTAAATTCCCAAACACCCACCGACCCACTCGTCTCAGGATGTGGCAGTTCAATGCTGGCTAAGATACCACCTTTTTAGACAAAAATCAATTATCACACACACACACACACACACACACACACACACACACACACACACACACACACACACACACACACACACTACAAAAAAAAAAAAAAAAAAAAAAACAACTATAGAATTCCAGGCAGAAACCGTCTTCATCTTGTCAAATGAAAGCTTACCGTGCAGAAAAACACACCGTCAAAATTCGATTACCGTCAGCCTTCCTTATGATTCAGAATCACCAGACACCGGAGTATTTCGTTTATACGTTGGACATCCCCGCAAATTTGTCTGGCTATACCGAGCTTCTGGGCTGCCAAACAATCAGACATACTATCAATGATTTGCGAATTCTCCCCTTCACTTTTATCTGCCTCCCTGTCTGTCTGTCTGGCGGCTTCTGTGGTTTTCGGTCTTCCGTTTTGTCAGGCAGGATTCAGTTGTGCTGCTGTTTGTCGCACAGGGGTTAGGAAGGGATAGTGTGGGTGCAGGCAGGGTGGGGAGAGTGGTGGTCGTGTGTGTGTGTGTGTGTGTGTGTGTGGTAGTTATGTGTGCCTCATCTTTGATAATCTTTAATTTTACGTGGTGGAAAAAGACGCGTAGGAGAAAACTAAGCTCCCAACAACCAGCCTACAGACCACCTGTCTCTTTTCTTCTCTGTGTCTGTCTGCCTGTAAACATACAGCTTCTAAAATCTAACCTACAGACTATCTGTTTCTCTGCTTCTCTCTGTCTGTCTGTCTTTAAAAATAAACCTTCTAAAATCTAATCTACAGACTATCTGTCTCTCTGCTTCTCTGTGTCTCTGTCTTTAAAAGTAAATCTTCTAAGATCTAATCCACAGACTATCTGTTTCTCTGCTTCTCTGTGTCTGTCTGTCTGTCTTTGAAAATAAACCTTCTAAAATCTAATCTACAGACTGTTTCTCTGCTTCTCTGTGTCTGTCTGTCTTTAAATAAACCTTCTAAAATCTAATCTAAAGACTGTCTGTCTGCTTCTCCGTGTCTGTCTCAGTGTCTGTCTATAAAATAAAGCTTCTAAAATCTACTTTACGGACTATCTGTTTCTCTGCTTCTCTGTACGGTCTGTGTCAGTGTCTGTCTATAAAACAAACCTTCTAAAATCCAATCTACAGACTATCTGTCTCTCTGCTTCTCTGTGTCTGTCTGTCTGTCTTTAAAATAAACCTTCTAAAATCTGATCTAAAGACTGTCTGTCTGCTTCTCGGTGTCTGTCTCAGTGTCTGTCTATAAAATAAAGCTTCAAAAATCTAATCTACAGACTGTCTGTTTCTCTGCTTCTCTCTGTGTTGCGCGGCGATAAGCCCTAAATAACTAACTCACTCTCTATGTCAGTCACACGTGTCTGTCTATAAAAAAATAAAAAAAATAAAGCTAAACTTTCTGTCTCTCTGCCTCTCTCTCTCTCTCTGTCTGTCAGTCTGTCTGTCTACTCCCCACATCGATCTAATCTCTTCCCAGACGCCTTTGCGCGAGTGAATTGATGGGTTGTTGGTGATGCCTTCCTGAAGCCCGTCAGACGACAAGCACACATCTGAAGAACCATCGGTCGGAGACCTAAGTGCCACCTCCGGTGATCAAAAAAAAAAAAAAAAAAAAATGACGTGCTTCCAGTGCCGTTTGAAGTTCAACTGCCTCCAGCTCTCACAGGCTTGTGGCCAGGCTATCACGAAAGACCAGAACGAGACAAAGGCTTTGGAAAATTGGTCTAGACACTGAAAGTGAGGGATAGCACCTATAGGCCTTGTGTGAAGTGAAATTCAGGAAACTTGCAGTTGTGCTGGACGCGAGCAGAAGGGTGAGAGAGGAAAAGAAAGAGACAGAAGAGGAAGCTGTTGACAAGTAGAATTGAGACACGTGTGTGTGTGTGTGTGTGCGCGCGCGCGCGCACACACACACACACACACACACACACACACACACACACACACACACACACACACACACACACACACACACACACACACACACACACACACACACACACACACACACACACACACACACGCGCACACACACACACACACACACACATTCTTTGCGCACACGCACACACAATCTTTGCCCACACGCACGCCCACACACGCGCATGTGCACAGAGAGAGAGAGAGAGAGAGAGAGAGAGAGAGAGAGAGAGAGAGAGAGAGAGAGAGAGAGAGAGAGAGAGAAATACCTTTATTTAGAAACGGAAACGTTTTTCGTCTGTCGACTAATTTTAAAACTTTCCATTAAAACAAAATGTCCAAATTTAAAATTCGAACTTCAAACAGAACTGGAAGTAGAACATAAAAATTCACACACACACACACACACACACACACACACACACACACACACACACACACACACACACACGCTCGCACACACACACACACACACACACACACACACACACACACACACACACACACACACACACACACACACACACACACACACACACACACACACACACACACAGATCATCGTGTGCACGAACTCCTACGTAAATATGCAAGCATATGGTAGCAGAGAGAGAGAGAGAGAGAGACACACACACACACACAGACAGACACACAGGGAGACAGACGTCAAACATCCTTCTCACTGTGTCATCATCCGTCCCCAGACGGGGCGGGCCTCTCCTCCTTTTTCCTCATTACCTGTGATTTCGACAGATCTGACGTTATCAGACGTCATTATCTGCTCCTTGCTGCGCGCCATTTGCATACAAGGGGCAAGACAAATGAGAAGTGCCCTAGTTCATGGTGACCTGAGAGGGGTTCGGTCAAGGGGGACATTAAATGGTTATTTCCGCATTTTCTAATCAGCAACGATTCTTTATTTTTTTGTCATCGAAAATCGCGTAAAATACTATTAAACTACAAGCATGAATCTGAAAGACTAATGATCATTTTTTTTTTTTTTTTGAGTGCGTGGGTGAGTGGGGAGGGGGGGGGGACAAAACTTGATTCTCTCTCTCTCTGTTTTTTTGTTTGTTTTTGTTTTTGTTTTTCCGTCTTCCTTCCTTCACTCCTGTCACCGTTTTGTTTGTTAAGAGGTGTCATCACCGCCTTCTACGTGCCTCGGGAAGTTGTTTCTCGTGCAAGCCGCTCGATCTCGGTAAACCCACACCTGAATTCTCCGCCGCAAACAGACTCATCGCCTAAATATCCCCATCCCACACGCGTCGAACTGAATAAATCCCCCAAAGCAAAACCAAAGAAAGAAAGAAACAACAACAACAACAACAACACAAAACACGAAAACAACAAAACCCAACAAAGAACAAAAACAAACAAACAAACAAACAAAACCCCAACGAACAACAACTACTACGACAACAGAAGCAACAACAACAGCAATAACAACACAAACAAACCTCCCAAAACCCAACAACAACAACAAAACCCCAAAAGAACAACAACAACAATGTGGGGAGTCGGGGCAGTCGAACGGTCGCGCACTGAACTTTAAATGCTCGGATCGTGAGTTCAATTCCCGACTGGGGCTAAATATACGTGCTGGCCTTTTTGTCTCGTTGCCCCGTCTTTGCTATCATCCTCGTGTGGGTAGAAAAGGACGTTAAACCCTCAAACACCCTCCCCTCCACCCTCTTATTCCATGTGTGGATATTGCACCTACACTCATGCGAAACTGAATCTATCCTCTTCCCGAGGAGGATTTTAAGCCGCTGCGCCACCGGGGCCTACAGCACAGTTGCGCCCCTTGCAATAACTGAAGGATAACATACTCCTGCGGCGGAGGTTGTCTGCCTGGCTCTTCCTACCTGAGGCACGTCTTCGTTCCTTGGTTTCATCTCAGGTTAAGTATTTTTGGCGTGCCGGATAGGTGGTGGGTGGGTGGATGTTTGGGGAGGGGGGGGGTTAACGTCCTTTTCCACCACGTACGGGTGATATCAAAGACGGGGTAACGATGAAAAAGCCAGCACAAAATAATATTTGGCCCTAGCGGCTGGAACTGATGCGAACTCACGACCTGAGCATTAGAAGTCCAACGCTCTACCATTCGGCCACCCCGGCTCCCCAGTCCCCACCAGATCAGGTAGAATAAACAGCGACAGAAAGGTGGTGAAACTCGCCAGACGGCAACTAAAAGTGTCAAAAAGGGAAATTAAAGGAAGGAAGAAGGAGGGTGTGTGTGTGTGTGGGGGGGGGGGGGGTATGAGATGAAAGGTAGTAAGGAAGTACATGTAGGAGTGGTGGTGGTGGGCGGTTGCGTTGAGACGGAGGGGGAGGGGTTGGGGAGGGGAGTGTTAGTGCTGGGGACTGGTTAGTGGAAAAGGTGATGCATGTGTTTGTCAGTTTGGGTGGAGTGTGCATGGGTGCTTAATTGTGACTTCAGTTGTGCTATAGTTCGTCTTTTGACTCAAAGGTCGACTTCACAGGGCCATGGCTATCATTCCCTCCATGTCATGTTTTCTGTTTCTCAGCAACTACAAACAACACAAGGCAAACCAAACTCAGCACAAAGGAAGTCGGCATGACAAGCGTTTATGCGTACAATTTGGCTGACCTTGATCTCAGGGCTCAAGGTCACGGACTGGATGAAGGTTTCGGAAATCAAAATTTGGGAAGAACATTTGCCTTTATCTGCATTGAAAGTTGGTAAGAATGCCGTTTTGAGTTACCTCTAGTAAAGGTCAAGGTCAAACGTAAGTCATACAGGGTTTTTGTTGTTGTTGTTGTTTTTAAAAAACACCCACTGTACTAAATATTACATCACCCTTTATTAAATCTATAACTGAAATCAATAACTAAACCAATAACTGACTGACTCAATGAACAAAAGAACGAACGCCGGAACGAACGAACGAACGAACGAACGCCGGAACGAACGAACGAGAACGAAGAGTGGATATTTCTGTCACCGGTTCTCGAACAAAGATGCGCATTTGCCTCCAACACAGAGTGCCCATCACAAGCAGTAGAAACTGAATCACGCATTGAAACCAATGGACTTCCAACAGCCTACGCAAAACAGTGATTCTCCTGAATGCAGTTTTTATACAAAACATCACCCCTACTCCTTCTCCCCCCCCCCCCAACCTACTCCCACTTCTCTTTCCACCTATCAAAATACGTGGGTGGCGATGCAAACTTTTAATCTGAAATTTCGAGCAGGAGAGTGCAAGAAAGGCATTAATTCAAAGGAGTTAAACTGTTTTCAAACTGTGCATGATTTTGAGAACCAGGGATAGAACTCCAAGGGGGCCGTGGGGA
>JACVVK020000181.1:10000-35000 GCA_018292915.2 Batillaria attramentaria | reverse complement strand
TAGTAACGGCAAGTTGTTTGGTCTGTAGTGCGTGTAGTAACGGCAAGTTGTTTGGTCTGTAGTGCGTGTAGTAACGGCAAGTTCTAACATTGACTGTTACGTAAAAACTTGACTATCACTATCAAGTTGTGTGGCAAGTTGTCTGTAGTGCGTGCAGCAATGGCAAGTTGTGTGGTCTGTAGTGCGTGTAGTAACGGCAAGTTGTTCGGTCTGTAGTGCGTGTAGAAATGGCAAGTTCTAAAATTGACTGTTACGTAAAAACCTGACTATTACTATCAAAAATACACTATCAAGTTAACGTAAATTATTATGACTATGCTGTGAGACTTGCCCTCTTAACATGTCTTGTATTTTATATTTTATACCTATGCTGCACAGCAGGCACCGAAGAAAATGTCCTAGTTGCATTCATAACTGGACAATAATGATGTTGGAATATGAACTTGGCTTTGAAACTTCTACCGTTGTCTAATGAGGAGTCATTGTCATTGTCATTGTCATGAGGTGGGTGGGTGTTTGGGAGTTTCACGTCTTTTTTCCACCACGTAAGGGCTGATATCCAAGACGGGGCAACGAGGAAAACGCCAGCACAAATATCTGGCCTCAGCTGGGAATCGGACTCACGACTCGAGCATTTGAGGTTCCAACGCTCTACCATTCGGCTATCCCGGTGTCACAGGCTATTTCGGAACCGGACGAATGGGAAACATTCCGATTTATCCTGGCCCTGGTGGCAGGACTTTTCGGAACCATTTCGATTTATCCTGACTCTAGTGACTCAGGTGCGGGATAAATGGGAATGGTTCCGAAATATCCTAGGATTTTTGGGAACCGGTTCCGATTTATCCTGGTTCCGAAATATTCTATGACACCGGCTCCCGTCATTGTCATGAGGGTGGGTGTGAGGTGTTTGGGGGGGTTTAACGTCCTTTTCCACCACATACGGGTGATATCAAAGACGGGGCAACGATGGAAAAGCCAGCACTAATATTGGCCCCCAGCCGGTGATCGTCATGAACGAGCTTTAGGCAGAAGTCATTCGGGAAAAGACACCACGCAGCCGGGGAAGGACATTGTCGAGGGCTGAGAGGGGGGAGGATCGAGGAAGCACTGGGAGGAGGGGGAGGGGGAGGGGGAAGGGGATGGGGGGTGGGATAGAGTTAGGGGATTAAAAAGATAATAAAAAGCCCGTCTGCTCTCACCTCATTAACTGCCAGCTGTCCCAGAGGGGGTCCCATGATCCAATTATTCGGGGGGTGTTTCGGGTTTTTTTTTGTTTTTTTTGTTTTGTTGTTGTTGTTTTTTGCTAGTTCCCCCCTATGCCATGCAGACGGTCACATTAACTTTCTCGTTGGGTCATTCAGTTACAGAGAGGAGAAAATGAAATTTGTATGGTGACCCGCAGGGGACATGAACTCAGCTTTTCATTTCGGGCACGTTTCTGTCACGTGACCCGGGTTCCCGGTCATCTGGTGGTGGAGGGTTAATAAACTCAACATTTTCTGCGGTGTTCTTGTCACGTGATCGCGGGTCCCAGTCTTCTAGCGAGTGTGTGTAAAGCTGCTGGACATAATTATAAAATTTATTTGGTTTAAACTAGTTTATTGAAATACAGGTTTTAGAAAAATAAGTCCAAAAGGTATGAACAAGCACAAGTTATGGTTATGCTAAGGGTGAAACAAATACATTGTGAAGTATTGAAATGACAGACTAAATCGATCCCTAATAATTATGGTAAATCAAAACTGCAGGGGGAGGGGAGAGGGGAGGGGGGGGGTGTTTGGGGGGTTTACCGTCCTTTTCCACCACATACGGGTGATATCAAAGACGGGGCAACGATTAAAAAAGCCAGCACAAATATCTGGCCCCAGCCGGGATAGGAACTGACGACCCGAGCATTAGAAGTCCAACGCTTTACCATTCGGCCACCCCCTCTCCCCGAGAGAGAGAGAGAGAGAGAGAGAGAGAGAGAGAGAGAGAGAGAGAGAGAGAGAGTGAGAGAGAGAGAGAGAGAGAGAGAGTGAGAGAGAGAGAGAGAGAGAGAGAGAGAGAGAGAGAGAGAGAGAGAGAGGTGCTATGTGTACTCACAACGTGAAAAAAACACCAAAAAACAACAACAACAAAAACCAGCAAAACTCCGCTGGGAAATCTTCTTTAACCACCTGAAGTTTTCGTGGTTTTTTGTTGTTGTTGTTGTTTTTTGTTCCCCATCGGTTCTGCACTGTCTTCCTTTGAATCTGGCCTACCTGAAATTCATTCGAGTCATTCTGCTACATATAGCCAGTCTATAGTTTTTTTTGTTTTTTTTCCCCCTATTTTGCTCTAACTAGCGCTTGAGCACGAAGAGGACTAAAATTATTTCTCTGTATAAGAGACGGTTTGCTTCTGCAATGAAACCCCACATTACATTCTTGCTCTACCACCACTGTCATCATCATTATGTGGTATTAGGAAGCATCGTGACTGTGTGCATGTAACGTGAAAGTGACGTGCATGTAGTGTGTATGTAATGTGTATGTAATGTGTATGTGACGTGTATTTAGTGTGTATGTAATGTGTCCGTGACGTGTAGGGGGGCTGGGGTGGCCGAATGGTAGAGCGTTGGACTTCTAATGCTCGGGTCGTGAGTTCGTATCCCGGCTGGGGCCAAATATTTGTGCTGGCTTTTTCATCGTTGCCCCGTCTTTGATATCACCCGTATGTGGTGGAAAAGGACGTTAAACCCCCAAACACCCACCCGCCCAGCCCTGACATGTATGTACTGTGTATGTAATGTGTATGTGACGTGTATTTAATGTGTATGTAATGTGTATGTATGTAATGTCATTTTGCTTTTGTGAGGCGCCCAGACCTCCAGCAGGTTTATAGGTGTCAGACCAATCCTCAGTATTATTATTATTCTCTTCTTCTTCTTAGTATTATTAAGTTTTAAAAAAAATACCCTACACATACAAAATCTCACAAAGTCGTTTTGTTTTGTTTTTTGAAATCACCAAACATCTAGACACCCCCCCCCCAAAAAAAAAAACAAAAAAAAAAAAACAACAACAACAACAAACCAACCAAAAAACAAAACAAAACAAAACAAAAAACAAACAAACAAACAAACAAAAAACCCAAACCAAAACAAAACAAAACAAAAACAAAACAAAAAACCAGAACAAAACAACAACAACAACAACAAAACCAAACCAAACCAAAACAAAAAAACAACCCCCCCAACCCCCCCCCCCCCCCCCCATAAAAAAAAAGAAAGAAAGAAAGAAAAACACCAACAAGTGTTGATGAATTGCATTAATACCATGCATGGAGGGAATAAAAGTATCGAGGGTTATCCCCCTTTAAATTGTTTTCTCCTCCGTCATTTAGCGGTCTTAATCTTGGAGTCACTTAAAAACAAACAATATATATGCATGTGTATGTGTATCTTTCTGCTGGCACCATGAGACCAGTTATTTTTGATCTCCATTGAATTCCGTACAAAAGAGTCATTCCAAGATCATGGCGACCCAAATGACATTAGAAAAAGTCGATGCGTCATATCCTTCACATTTGCCATGAATATTGCATCATCCTCGGCTGTGTAGTTGCTTCTCTCGCCTTCCATAGAGAAGAGTCAGTAATGAACGAATTGTTTCTGGTTTTTTTAAAGATATCGATTACATTTTTGTCATTGTTCTCTGGCGTGAACTGATATTTTGGAGCTGGGAGATTTATTGTCTGTTAAGAAGAGAGAGAGAGAGAGAGAGAGAGAGAGAGAGAGAGAGAGAGAGAGAGAGAGAGAGAGAGAGAGGATTACAGGGATGATAAAACTTCATTTTTTAACCGTCGGTGGCTGCGTCCACGTGCCAAAGAGAACTCAGAAGCCGAGAGAGAGAGAGAGAGAGAGAGAGAGAGAGAGGGGGGGGGTTATAATTTTTTTTTTTAACGGTGGCTGCGTTCAGATCAGTGCCAAAGAGAACTCGGAACCAGAGAGAGAGAGAGAGAGAGAGAGAGAGAGAGAGAGAGAGAGAGAGAGAGAGAGAGATGATGATGATGATGATGAAACGGTTTAGGCATTGCTGCCTTACAGGCTGTCCTGCAGGTCTACATCCAAGGGTAAAAAAGTATAAAAAATTTAAAAACAAAATAAAGGGTGGGTGGGTGTTTGGCGGTTTAACGTCCTTTTCCACCATACACGGGTGATATCAAAGAGAAATGCAAAACAAAACAAAACAGAACGATACACACGCACACACACACACACACACACACACACACACACACACACACACACACACACACACACACACACACACAGACCAAGAAACAGTGAGGTCGGTGAAAGACGTCAAAGTACTATTTTGAAATTGTTTTATTCTTTAAAAAGGACTTATAAGCTTTACCCCCCCCCCAAAAAAAAAAAAAAAAAAAAAAGTGATGCCGAGTTCGCCTCGTTTAACTCATTGTACACGAGGTACGAGCATAGTCGTAACAGTTTCTTAAATTTTACCTCCCTTTCCAACACGTCTGCTGTCAGGTTTCCTTTGCAACACGCTGAAGGTGATACTGAAGTGAAGAACAACATCTAAGCAACCCTCCCCCTAAATATAAAATCCTTGGGCCCACATGGTGCAGTGTCACCAGGGGAGCCGGTGTGGTCGAATGGCAGAGCGTTGGACTTCTAATGCTCGGGTCTATCCCGGCTGGGGCCAAATATTTGTGCTGGCTTTTTCATCGTTGCCCCGTCTTTGATATCACCCTATGTGGTGGAAAAGGACGTTAAACTCCAAAACACCCACCCACCCCCACAGTGTCACCAGTCACCACAGGATCCAGGCAGCTGGTGCCCGACGTATGATGGTAGCGTCAGGGTAGAAAGGGTTCACTTACGCCGAGAAGAAAGGAAGAAACTGAGAGCTTCGACTGTCATGAAATATATCAGGCCTCTAGGTCGGGAGCAGCAGTTTTCTCTTTGACAGGTAACCGAAAGTGGCTCCATATAAAAAGGTTATTGCCGAATATCTCTGGTAAATGAATTACCAAATACACTATACGGATCTAACTCGGGAACCAAACCAATCGTGATAGCTTTTGGTACGACCTCGACCTTTTAGCTACGTGACTGGGGTTAAATACCATGGGGCTACAAAGCGTTCTGAGCTGCACCACAGTCGGTGTCCTATGAAACGTAATTTGCATACAAAAGGGAATCAGATACATGTATAACACTATGCAAGGCATCGAAAAAACACTCCTGGCTTTCTAAAATTAAAAAAGAAAGTGTGTGTGTGTGTGTGTGTGTGTGTGTGTGTGTGTGTGGAGAGAGAGAGAGAGAGAGAGAGAGAGAGAGAGAGAGAGAGAGGGTGGGTGGGTGTTTGGGTGGGGGTGGGAGGGTGTTTTTGAGTTTAACGTCCTTTTCCACCACGTAAGGGTGATATCAAAGACGGGACAATGAGGACAAGGCCAGCACAAATATTTGGCCCCAGCCGGGACTCGAACTCACGACCCGAGCATTGAGAGTCCAACGCTCTACCATTCGGCTATCCCGGCTACCCCCCCCCCCCCCCAGAGAGAGAGAGAGAGAGAGAGAGAGAGAGAGAGAGAGGAACCAGGAAAAAATATGCTGTCTCCAAAATTAAGACCACAAACTGAAATAGACCTGTCACCCGCACAACCCCATACCATCCCGATATTGTAACGAGCCTTTCCGTGTTCGCCACAGAGCAACCGGAAGTCAACGTCTAGGGCGCGCATGCGTAGAAGAAAAGATCCGGAAACCGTTGTGACGTTGTGAGCTAGCATGTCTTGCCCCGGAATAATATTCGAGATCGCATTTAAAAAAAAACAAAAAAAACCCAAACGCAAAAAAACTGTACGTATCTATCCATGCTGTTTTTTTTGTTTTTTTTTAATGTGTGTGTGTGTGTGTGTGTGTGTGTGTGTGTGTGTGTGTGTGAGAGAGAGAGAGAGAGAGAGAGAGAGAGAGAGAGAGAGAGAGAGAGAGAGAGAGAGCATTCAGTTTTCTCTCTCAAGAAATGCGCTCCACAAATGCTGCTGCTCAGTGATGATGATGATGATAATAAATAATAATAATGAATACAGTTTATATAGCGCCTATCTGATGATGATGATGATGACGACGACGACGACGACAACGACGACGATGACGATGACGACGACAACACGTTTATTTCAGAATAAAGTTGTTCGGTACTGAAGCCGGATTATTTTTACAAATTATTTCGCTGCATGTACACCACTGCTTGGTGCACTTCATTGAACTGGACTACAATCTACTTATCGTAATTAGAAGGAACAAGAAAACACCAGAGAGAGAGAGAGAGAGAGAGAGAGAGAGAGAGAGAGACTGGAACATTATTTGCGGAGCGGTCCTCAAGCGAGCTAAACAAAAGCAAACAATAGCGATCGGTTCAAGTATGAGTGAAGAGAAACGGACGTGCAATTTACGTAACCGCTAGGACCGCTAAACACATGTTAGCAAGCAAACGCCACACGGAAGAGTACTGGAGCCAGAAACGCAGGTTTAAAGGTCTGCAATACCAACAAAAAAAAACCAAAAACCCTACAAAACAGTTACAGAGTTTTTAGCGTCCCTGAAACCCCTGTAAAAGCCAAGGGCAGTCTGATTTCACAGCTCAGTTTCCGTTTTGACACGAAAAAGATAGAGGTGGCTAGTCTTCTCGTGCAGGAAACAACACCCGCTAGACGCTGCAGCGATGCGCCTCGCACACTGACCAAAAGCACAATGAAGTCACTGCAGACTCACGCTTTGGTTTTATAAGGGTCTCCGAAGCGCTGGAAACTCTGCAGCTGTGACAGAGTTGCCTGCATCATGTGTTGTCGAAAGAGTCGCAGTTTAATCAACAACAACAACTACACACACACACACACACACACACACACACACACACACACACACACACACACACACACACACACACACACACACACACACACACACAATGTAAGCGGCTTTTTCTTGAGATTGCAGACCTCTAAAACGGGGTGTGGGGGGATGGATGGGGGGAGGGAGGTAACGTCCTTTTCCACCACATACAGGTGATATCAAAGACGGGGAAACGATGAAAAAGCCAGCAAAAATATTTGCCCCCAGCCGGGATACGAACTCTCGACCCGAGCATTAGAAGTCCAACGCTCTACCATTCGGCCACCCCGGCTCCCCTGCCTTTAAAACAAAAACCAAAACAACGCGCAGCTTGTGACATTTTCTTGTTATGCAGACCTTTAAAAAAGGTCTTGCGCCATCCCGAGCGATCAAAAGACAGGGGAGGTCCCACATCAAATTAAGCCTGCTCCAAAGTTGCTCTTTTTTTTCTGAGACACGAAGGGTCGTAAAACTCTAGTTTCCAGGACGAAAGGGGAAAGAATGAGCTTACCATCTGTCTTTTTCTCTCCCACAAACATCGGCTGGGTCTTTTTTTTTTTTTTTTTTTTTTTCGGTAATGGTGGGGGGAAATTCGCATCAAAATGTGCAGTAGTCGAAATAACTTGTGACTGAGAAATAGTTCGGTGTTTTGGGGGTTGTTTTGTTTTGTTTTTTGTTTTTCCAAATCTGCTGTGCGGCCATGTTGGAGTAAGCGATCACCGAAAAATCTTCATTGCTGTTTCAAGTCTATTGTTTCGCGAAACACAAACAAAACCCACACAAAACACAAAATGAATGGGAATGATTTGTGATAGAGAAATAGTGGTTTTGTTGTTGTTGTTGTGTTTGTTTCTGGTTTTTTTTTCTTTTTTTTTAATATATTTATTTTAGTTATTTTATATATTTTAATAATTTTATTATTTTTTTTTTGGGGGGGGGGGAAGGGGAGGGGGGTTCTCTCTTATTTGTGTGCTGTGTCACGGACACCACTGCGAGAAAAAAGGACTTGGTCTGTCAACACGAAAATTAGGAAACGACCCGCTTGGGTATTGTATTGCCAAGGCTTCCGGTGGTAAGTAGAGAGAACAGTGTTTCACTTGTTATTACTCTTAATCTTCGATGTCTTTGTAAACTCCGTGCGAAATCTGCAGCGGTGAACTCTCCTTTTTATTTCTGAGCATTTTTTTTCTTCAGATCGATAGTCTGCTATCCCTAGTCGAAAGAGAAGATTTGTTGGTGATCGCTGACTCCAACATGGCCGGAAAACTGCTTATGGGTTGTTTGAAATGTTTTTTCCAACGCTCTCTCCGTTTTGCTTCCCCAATAATCTGGAACTCGCTGCCCGCTAGCGCGAGACACCAACCTGCTTTGGCTTCTTTGAAATCAGAGCTAAAAACCTACCTGAGTACCTGTTCCAACTGACATTTTACTGATTGCCGTAGTACCTGCTGTGTAAGGACGTGTTCTACCTGCGTGTGAGTGATGTGTGGCTGCGCGATGAGTTATCTGCCAAGAATTGCGCTTTAGAAATCTGATTTTATTTATTATTATTATCATTATTATTCTTCAAAAGAAAACTAGAAATGCAGCGTTAACCGGCCCGATATTCAACAGTCCTCTGTCGCAAAGAAAATGCAGCCTTCAAAACGGTTAGGTGCGTGTGCTTTTTGCTCAACCAAATCCGGAATGATGTTCAATAGATTTAGGAGGTACGAATGCGTATTCGCACGGAATGATCTTAATTCAAGTGTTTGGTGTTCAAACCCTTTTTTTTTTTTCTCATAATAAATGGCAGTGTCTGGTTTAGCCATAAGTGTGCACAGCATAACACCTTTTCAGTCAAGGCAGGAAATTAGGGTGATGACTTAAGCGTTGGGATAGAGAGTAGATACTCTGATCTCTGTGTGTGTGTGTGTGTGTGTGTGTGTGTGTGTGTGTGTGTGTGTGTGTGTGTGTGTGTGTGTGTGTGTGTGTGTGTGTGCGTGCGTGCGCGTGGGCGTGGGCGCGTTCGCGTGTGCGACGCTTTAATAAAATTAACTGTCATATTTCAATCTCTGCCTTTGGGGGATTTAACAGATTTCCTTCCCTATGGGTATTGCAATATTTCTTAACCGGAAAGAACTTGGAAAAATATTGCAAGCAACACGTCACGTGTCATCCCTTACACACACCCGAGTAAATCCGCGGTGTCAACTAAAGGCGAGCTCCTGCTGATTAATTTAGTACACCTGGTTAAAGCAGCTGCATTCATTATGGCTTTGTTTGCACTGTAACTGTCGCAGGGGGTGGGGGTGGGGTGTTTGGGAGTTTAACGTCCTTTTCCACCACGTGAGGGTGATATCAAAGACGGGGGCAACGAGAAAAAGGCTTCAACAAATATTCGAACTCACGACCCGAGCATTGAGAATTCAACGCTCTACCATTCGGCTGCCCGTCACTGTCGCAGAAATATCAAACATAATAATAATAATAATACAGGCGCTTTATCCCAAATATGTGGCTCAGAGCTAAACCCAACACGCACGCCCACGTGAATCACACACATTTCTCAGACACTGGACATGAACACCAAACAATCACGTGTTGCAAAGGGCCAAGCTCAGCTATTTAAGTTTCGGAATTTCAGAATTGCATTTATTTTCGAATTTTGTGGGCTGAACATTTCCAAAGCAGATGGAGAGGAAGCCGGAGTACCCGGATAAAACCCCCGACGGTCGGCCCGAATGATCGGTGCCACATACGAGAAAGAAACATTCTTCGCCCCGAGTGGGACTCGAACCTGACCTCCCGCACTGGTGACAAAGTCTTTACCACTATACCACCAACCGCTCACGTAATGTTTTCGGTTAAAACTTAGATTCTCATGTCTTTCTAGATGTACACGGGTGTCTTGTACGGAGCCTTTGAAACAGCTTAACTACATGATAATCAAATGTAGTCTCCTGTGTTTTAGAATTTTTTGGTTACGCGAATACAGTCTCCTGAAAGTACAGATTCATGTTTCCTTATATCGGGGTCCCAAATTCAATTTCTTGACTCTTGAAACAAATCCAGTTAAACAAATTATAATGAGAAGGCCAAAAGTAGGGCCTAAATGGGACATTGCAATGAAGGATGTGGTGGGGTGGGGGATGGGGTGGGCTGTGCAAAATAAATTATCAACATTAAAAAAAAATAAAAATAAACAGATGGAATGCATTTTCTGTATAAGCACTGTTTAAGCATTTCTGTGAAATAAGACGGCAAGGGTGGCTGCGTGGGTGTTTGGGAGTTTAACGTCCTATTTCCACCACGTAAGGGTGATATCAAAGGCGGGGCAACCAGAAAAAGACCAGCAGCCAGCCGGGGTTCGAACTCACGACCAGAGCATTGAGAGTCCAGCGCTCTACCATTCGGCTATCCCGGCTCCCCAGTAAATAGGCAACTAAGTGTTGCAGTACTATTGAAAATGTTTTTTTGTTTTTTTTCATTGGCCTTGCGATGTATTTTTTTGTTTAGAACATTAGTGAAGCAAATTTTGAATCAGACACAGAAAGAAGTGTCACCAGGGATTTTTTAAAAGTTCAAACGGTTACATGTACATTTATAATTTTAAATATTTCGGTGCACGAATTAGTCATAAGAGTTAATTTTCTAAGACTGTACGTAAGAAAAAAGGACGAGAAGAAGAAGTGAAGAATGAGGAGAAGAAGAAGGTGGAGAAGGAGAAGAAGAAGAAGGAGAAAAAGAAGGCAAAGAAGAAGGAGAAGAAGGAGAAGAAGAAGAAGAAGGAGAAAAAGAAGTGAAGAAGAAGAGGAAGAAGAAGAAGGGGAATAAAAGTTACAGTAAATTAATTCTGTTCTTCTGGAGTATGTAACTATAAGGAAAGTATTATTGCTGTTCCAAACGCCACACTCTTTTGAATTGTACTGCAGCATAATTATGTCAGTCCGGAATCGCCACATGTCAACGTTCAACGTTATAAAAGTTGCAGTAAATTACTTCGATTCTTCAGGAGTATGTAACTAGAAGAAAAGTATTATTGCTATCTCAATCTCTACACTATTTTGAATTGTATTGCAGCATGCGTGTTCCTCGCATCGCCACACGTCAGCGTTCAACGTTATTCTTCAGGAGTATGTAACAGACGAAAAGTATTATTGCTGTCTCAAACTCTACACTATTTTGAATTGTACTGCGGCATGCGTGTTTCCCGAATCGCCTCATGTCAACGTTCAACGTTATAAAACAACGTTCAACGTTATAAAAGTTACAGTAAATTACCTCGATTCTGCAGGGGTATTTAACTATAAAAATGACTTTCTCAAAGACTACAGTATTTTGAAATGTAACAGCAACATACGTATTTCCCAAATCGCCACACGTCCACGTTGTAATATTTAAACAATATAGAAGTTACAGTAAATTACTTTGATTGTTCAGGAGCATGTAACAAGAAGAAGAGTATAACTATTACTATCTCAAACTCTACACTATTTTGAATTGTACTGCAGCATGCGTGTGTCCCGAATCGACACATGTAAAAGTTCGACGTTATAAACGGAACAATAAATTACTTCGATTCTTCGGGAGTATGTAACTAGAAGAAACTGAACTGAATTCTTATTGCTGTTTCAATCTCTACAGTATTTGAATTGTACTGCAGCATGTGTGTGCCCCACATGCCAGCGTTCAACGTTATAAACGAAACAGTAAATTACTTCGATTCTTTAGGAGTAGGTAACTAGACGAAAAGTATCATACATCTCAATCTCTACACTACATGTATTTAGAATTATACTGCAGCATGTGTGTGGCCCGAATCGCCTCATGTCTACGTTCAACGTCATGAAAGTTACATTAAATTACTTCGATTCTTTAAGTGTATGTAACTAAAAGAAAAAAAAGCTATCTGAGACTACAGTATTTGAATTGTACCGCAACATACGTATTTCCCAAAACGCCACAAATCCACGTTGTATTATTTAAACGTTATAAATGTTACAGTAAATTAATTCCGTTCTTCAGGAGTTTGTGAGTAGAGGAAAGGTAATATTGCGATCTGAAAGTGCACAGAATTTTGCAATATATGTATTTCCCGAATCGCCAATTGCCCATGGTGTGATGTTGGATGTTATACAATGGTAAACAAGTAAGAAAACAAACACAACGACAAACGTATTAAATCGGTTAGTCAGTGTTTAAATATGCTTTGCATTAACAAGGTATATTACAATTTCAAACCGCACAGGATTTTAAAAAAAAATGATACATGTACTGCAACATAATTATCTCCCGACATCCATGTTGTTACGCTGAACAGGACACAACGGTAGATAAATAAGATATAAACAGCGACAAACATATGGAGTAGTACTTGCAAGCCAGCTGTCCGTTTTGGCGGTCAGAAAACAGGACGCGCAAATTTGTCAGCTCCCAGCAAAGACAGGGAAGGAATTTGTGACTCAACATATGTCTGAGCAGCGTGAGAAGTACGGTGTCAGAAAAGACGTAAAGAACTGCACATTTGCTTCCATGCAGTGAAGTGATTTTATTACGTTGCCATGTAGGACATTCAAAGACTCTCTCTCTCTCTCTCTCTCTCTCTCTCTCACACACACACACACACACACACACACACACACACACACACACACAGAGTGTAAAAATAGGGGAAAGTGGTCAACGATATGTCTCTACTAGATAGAAAAACAACAACAAAACAGCACACAATAACAACAACATCATCATCAACAACAACAACAACAACAACAACAACACTAATGCACTTCCCTCGAGCTGAAGTTTCCCCCCCAAATACACAAACTACAGATTTACAAACATATTCAAACTGGGATGAAAAACAGCCGAAAACATTTCTCCGACTGTCAGATAGAGAAAATACTGAAGAAGAAAAACAAGAAGAAGAAGAAATGCTCTTACCTTGAGCTTCAGCACTTCCCCCAGAACACGTCTACACAGAGAGACTGCAGGTTTACAAAACAGATGCATACAAAAATAAAACTTCAACCCGCAGCTGAACAGTAGCAGGAAGCTGTCCTGTGCCCACTTGTTGAACGGTTCAGTCGGTTGGGTTGTTGTTGTCTGCCTGTGGCGATCCTAAACACGACTCCTCTGCCGTACCGCTGGCTCGGCCAGTCTCTCCTGCGTGCCCTGGCGTGACCTGAGGAACGGTTGACCTGACCTTCCTCGCGCGTGCGCTTCCTGACCCAGTTTGACCTTCCCTCGCCTGTCTGCGCGTAAGCGCGTAACCGGCGGGCGGTGTTACGCGTCTGACGGTCGGCCCTGCTTACTATAGGCGCACGCAGCGTATGGTTTTGCTCCTGTCGCTTGCGCGTAAGTTTTCTGTACTGTCGGTGATGGTGAGCGTGGGACGAAGTTCGGCGCAATTCGTTTGCCTGTGTGTGAGGCTCTGTGTGTGTGTGTGTGTGTGTGTGTGTGTGTGTGTGTGTGTGTGTGTGTGTGTGTGTATGTGTGTGTGTGTGGAGGGTGTTAGGTGGAGGGAGAGGGGTATCACCCCCCCCCCACCCCTCTCGGCTTAAAATCCTGAACGAAGAAACTGGAGCTTGTCCTCACTAACGCCAACACCTCCCCTTCCTCAGTTCCCCTTGTCATTTTTTTCGTGTCAACCGTACACCCCACTGCCCCCTCCCCCCCGCCCCCCCCCCCCCACGACCGCCCTCCCTCCCCCCTCCCCGGAAATTCCATATTCCGCAGCCACTGGTGTGTGTGTGTGTGTGTGTGTGTGTGTGTGTGTGTGTGTGTGTGTGTGTGTGTGAGAGAGAGAGAGAGAGAGAGAGCGTGTGTATATTTGTATGCGCGAGTACGTGCGTGTGTCCGTGTATTCTTTTGTGTGTGTGCGTGTGTCCGTGTATTCTTTTGTGTGTGTGTGTGTGTGTGTGTGTGCGCGCGCGGGCGCGGGCGTACACACACACAAACGCACGCATATTTGTGTGTGGTACGCACAGGCCATCCGGTGCGAAGCCTACAGGCTGACGGCAACAAAGCCGACACTCCAAATAAACTCAGCATGTAGACAAATGTGTCCTTACCCAATACCTTACCTCTAACTGTTGTTCTCGCTGTTTGGAAACGGTACGATGGACCCCGTTCGGAGTGTTGATTCTGGCTCTGCTGTCGTCCCCGTTCTCACCCGGAGATATACGTTCCCTCTCGTGTATCACGTAGAAGTGGATATATACAGACGCTAAAGGCCGCACAGGGGGCAGGACACACGCTCTATAGTGTTGGTCGTCATTAATGTAAAGTGCTCTGACACTGACGACACGGGGAGCCGGGGGTGGCCGAATGGTAGAGCGTTAGACTTCCAATGCTCGGGTCGTGAGTTCGTATCCTGGCTGGGGCCCAATATTTGTGCTGACTTTTTCATCGTTGACCCCTGTTTGATATCACCCGTATGTGGTGGGAAAGGACGTTAAACTCCCAAACACCCACCTACCCCACCCACTCTTAAAAATCTGCGATTTTTATTTGATGTTGTTACCGTTGTTTTCGTCAAAAAAAAAAAAAAAAAAAATCAGGATCAAACTGAGCTGGAATGATGTCCCTTAATTCTGACCAAGGGGAGAGAGAGAGAGAGAGAGAGAGAGAGAGAGAGAGAGATGCGTCACTTGTGTGTCGGATGCCAATCGATTTAAGCCTTAGTCACCGCTCGGTCCCTCCGAAGCCGACAGTAAATACTCTTTTACGACCGCTTAGCAATGAAAAAGACCTTTAAAAATTCAGAAGAAAAAACCGCCTACATCGAAAATCAAGTAGCAAAAAAGAAAGAAAAAAAAATTAAAAGAAGAATGCTCACAGAAAGGAGAAAAATGTACAGGAAGGGCATTCAAAATGAGTCTGGTTAAAAAAAGGACAAAAGCGGTAAAGGAAAAGAAACGGAAAGGGTAGACACAAAACGAGAAATGAACGGTCCATAAAAAGGTCGGATCGGAAAGAGAAAGGAAATCTAAAATAGTGAAACGGACAGCTAAAGACTGCAATCAGACGAATTAATCGTGTTGCTATCAGTTCAAGCGAGGAAAGATTCTTTACGCTGGCTCCAGAGACAACTGTTCGGTTGAAAAATAAGATGAGGCATTTCAGAACTTTAAAAAGAAATTAAACTTTTTTTTTTTTAATGAAGAGACAGATGACGAAGACACCTTAAAAGTTGAAATGGAAAAGCTAGGAACCTCCGTACGTTATAAATTAATGAAGATGCTTTGTTTTTCTGTTCCGTATGTAGTGGATGCGTGGACCAAAGAGACAGCTCCACTGCACCAAGGAACTGTTTCCTTTGATTGTACAATTGGATCTGTTTGTGAAACAGGTCCACCACAGTCAAGGATATATCATCAGAGGCTTCCCAGTCTGACTGGACTGCAAGGTAGCCGAATGGTAGAGCGTTGGACTTTCAATGGTCGGGTCGTGAGTTCGAATCCCGGCTGGGGCCAAATATTTGTTCTGGCCCTTTTCTCGTTGCCCGATCTTTGATATTGCCCATACGTGGTGGAAAAGGACGATAAACTCCCGACGACCCACCCACTCACCCTGACTTGACTGCATCGTGTTCATCTGGGCCCGCATGTAAAAGTCGAGTTTAGGGATTTTAGCCCCGGGTTAAAGTCTAACCTCGAAATAAACTAGCTCTAGGGTTAAAGTTTATGGGTTTTTTGTTGTTGTTGTTTAACCAGGAAGCGGGTCCATTAAACCATGGTGCCTAAGTCGTTACAGAAGGATTTTTTCCTACCTTTCTTCGCTTCCTTTTTTAAAATTTAATTTTGTTTTGGGGTTTCTTTTGTCCTAGTCTGGGTTAGGCCCGTAGCCTTAGGTTAAATTAACCTCGAGTTTTACATATGGGCCCTGGACTGTTCGCCTGCTCCCTCAGGACAGCTGCCCCTTTTCTCATTAACCTGCCCGCTAGGGCCGTCTGCAATCACTGTTGTAGCGGGAACGTTAAAACCTCTACGTTCCTAACCCCGCTCAGATGGAAAACAGTCTCTTTCATAGCTATAAGGCTTTTTTGCCAGATAGAGGGAAGTTTCATTTGGCCATTGCGACTGTTTTCGCGACTTTGTGGCTTCTAATATTAGAGCAACACGACTCTCTTTGAGCCTACGGCCCAGACTGGGACTCCGCAACAGCTTCTAAAATTAGCAACCAATCAGCGCCGTCTAGCTGGTCCTCAGTCCGCAACCAAATAACGTTGTCTGCGCAAATAAAAGCGACATAAAAGGGACAGAAACCACTTAACTTTCACAAAGGACGGCACAGGTCAACGTTTCGGCTTTCGCCTTCTTCAGGACATAAACAAATGGGACATAACTTCAACAAACAAACAAAAGGTAACTCTGCGGACGTACTGACACACACGGCGCCGGGAAAAAAAAACAAACAAACAAAAAAACGGTGGGCGAGAAAAGGACCAGAAAAAAAGTAAAAATATCACAACACCCATCCTTTGGTGACACAAGACCATGGACTGTGTGTGAAAAAAGTTCAGAGGGTTATGTTACGGCTTTTCGTTTTATGTCTGCGCAGTACACGGTACACTTCTAGGACAACCTACACGCCGGCCAGAGTCACCACGATGGTTTTAGATGTTATATTGTGACTCAAGTGACTGATTCTGATTCCACAGATTCAGCGCATACGATGAAAAGTTTCTTCATAAGCTGTTGTTGGGGCGGTCGGTGGTCTAGTGGTTAAGAGACTTGTCACCAATGCGAGAGGTCAGGGGTTCGAGTCCCACTCGGGACAAAGAATTTTTTCCTTCTCGTACGTGGCACCGTTCATTCGGGCCGATCGTCGGGGGTTGTCTCCGGGTACTCCGGCTTCCTCCCCCTCTGCTTTGGAAATGTTCAGCCCATCAAATTTGAAAAAAAAAATGCAATTCTAAATTCCGAAATTTGAATAGCTGAGCTGACCCTTTGCACCACGTGATTGTAATGTGTTTATGTCCAGTGTGTGAGAGAATGCGTGTGATTCACGTCAGCGTGCGTGTTGCTTCAGTTCGCGGCGCTTTGAGCCGATTCATGAACTTGGGTAAAGCGCCTATACAATACTCATTATTATTATTATTATTGTACGCGTGTCATAAGGATTGATATAAATCCTAGCTTGTCTACCTACCGATGGGTGGACGTCTGTGTTGAGAAGTGTCCGGCGCAGTGTTACTGTCTTTGTATTCACAGACACTTCAGGCTGGGGTATGGTATGGTATGGTATGGTAGACTTCTCCTGGGCGCATATATCCGTCTCTGCTGAAATGCTCACGGCGCCGCAGGGCTGGAGGACGGAGCATTGAAAGCCTGCTGCCGCTAAGCGCTACTTTATGTGCAAACCTTCACCCTGCTGTTCACTCTGGTGCGTGCGACAGTATTTCTGTTTACCGGGGTAACTGTGTATGAAACTTCGAGCACATATGCGAACAGACCAACCAACCAACCAACCAACCAGCCAGATGACCAACTAAACAACAGACCAAATTACCAGCCAACCATCCAATCGAACAACCAACCATACAACCATTAAACTCGCCCTCTCCTAGCATTCCGTGGGGAGCCGCAATAGCCGAATGGCCGAGTGTTGAACTTTCAATGCTCGGGTCGTGAGTTCGAATCCCGGCTGGGGCCAAATATTAGTACTGCGGTTTTTGTTGTTGTTGTTGTTGTTTTTTGTTTTTTGTTTTTTTTTTCGTTTCCTCTTCTTTGATATCACCCGTAACGTGGTGGAAAAGGACGATAACTCCTAAAACACCCACCCTCCCTCTAGCATTGCGTTCCACAGTTCTTTGGCTTCGACAAAAATGTCCAGAATGAAAATCATAGCAAGGAAAGGGGGAAACACACACACACACACACACACACACACACACACACACACACACACACACACACACACACACACACACACACACACACACGCACACACAAAGCCCGGCGAAAAAGTAAAAAAAAAAATTCAAGGCAAACATGTTTACGATAGACATTAGGGGGGACTGTTGCAGCAAAGGAATTCGAATCAATGGAAGCTGACAGGCTGAAACATTCCAACCAGAGACTGGTTTCCGAGCTGTGGTAATTCAAAGTGACACTGTGCACGGCAGGTTTACGTGCGCAATATGGCCGGGAACATTTTATTTCCCGATATTGAGAATGGAAAACGGGCAGAGAGAATGTCCCTCGCGTCAACGGTTTGGTAAAACTGATTGGTACATATTTTAAGCCGTGGGGGTCAATATGACCCGGCAAGAAAGAAAATTAAATCCTGTTTAGGACTTCGGGGAAAACAATTGAAAACAACAACAACAACAACAACGACAACAAACCGACAAGAAGAAAAACAACAAAAATGAGAACTAAAATTATGAAAGAAAACAAAACAAGAGCCCGATTTTTCCTTTCTAGGGTATATGATGGTGGGTGGGTGTTTGGGGGTTTAACGTCCTTTTCCACCACATAGGGTGAAATCAAAGACGGGGCAACGATGAAAAAGCCAGCACAAATATTTGGCCCCAGCCGGGATCGAACTCACGGCCCGAGCATTAGAAGTCCAACGCTCTACCATTCGACCACCCCGGCTCTCTAGGGTATATGAACCAAATATATACCAATACCAAAACCGATACAGATACCAGTACCGATACCGATACCAATACCAATACCAATACCAGTGCCAGTGCCAGTGCCAGTACCGATACCAATACCGATATCAATACAAATACCAATTTTGATACCAAAACCAATACAAATACAGATACCAGAACCAGTACCAATACCATTACCGATATCGAAACCGAAACTGAAACCGATTCCAAAACCGATACCAATACTGAACCTCAACGATACCGAAACCGATACTGACACCAATACCAAAACCAAACCAAGACTAATACCGGTACCAATAACGATACTGTACCAATACCAATACCAATACCAATACCAATACCGATACTGTACCAATACCAATACTCTACCAATACCAATACCGATACCGATACCGACACTGCACCAACACCAAAACCAGTAACAATACCGATAACGTTCGAATACCAATACCAATACCAATATCAGTAATAATACCGATACCAGACGCTGCATGCCTTTGTCTCATGCTCGCCGGAAAACACAAAACAAGAGCAGAATGACCGAGCGACTTTAATATCTTTCAGAGAAAAAAAAAGAAGAAAAAAAAGGAACGGTTTCGCTCGAGGACAGAAACCAAATCAGAAGACCGGATCGAGTTTCTGATGAGAACTGAAACGAAGACACAGCAAAAAAACGCTATCATGAAAGGAGTGCCTTGCACCAGAGAAGGCCGTCTTACAAATTATATCATCTGTATGCTTTTCTTGCCTGCTATCGCCGGCAGTTGAACTATAAATAGAACCCTGCCCGCGTGACGTCACGGCACGAGACCTGATATGACCCCCCCCCCCCCAACCCCTTACACGAGCCTGAGACGTCATAATTGGAGACAGAGAACATTTTCAAGGAGAACTGATTGTACGTATTTGGTGAACAAATTTCTTCGAAGTTGTGGCATGGTAGATGCGCTCGCTCTGTGTGTGTGTGTGTGTGTGTGTGTGTGTGTGTGTGTGTGTGTGTGTGTGTTTACATTTCAACTCGCTTGGTTTGGGGCCCGATTGACGCCCTGCGGCCCCCCAAAATCAGTTTCCCCCCTCACCCCCGACCGCCCCTACCTGCTGTCTTTTCTTGCAACTCGTCAGGCGAGTGGTGTAGTGGGTTCGACCCCGAGCCTAAAAAAAAAAAAAATAATAATAATAAAAATATTAAAAAAGTGCTTATCCCAAAGCATACAACTCTCTTCCACTGGGACGTCACCAGCGCCACAATTTGGAAAATTGGCGAAATAGCGCCATTTGTCTCCCGTTTTACTTTTCAATGTATAGATCAGATGTCTATCATGTGTAGAAATCTGTTAACGACACGCAAAAGATTTAAAACTAAACCGACGATAATCAAAGCAGGCTCATGTTTCTAGGGAACTACTTCGTGGTCAATGCGGATGTGATCAATTGTCGACAGAGTGCTTCGGCTCCAGTACGGTTGTTTCGTGTGTCTCGTGCGGCGGAAGGATTTGGCTACGAAGAAGTCAGATATTTACGGATCGACTTAATTGCGCGTAGTTACGACCAACACTGGCAGAGATAAGACGAGAGGCGAAATCTGCGCGCACAGTTAGATCCTAACGTTGCACGTTTTCTCTGACTGTGAAACTGCCCTTTCAGTCTTTCAGGATTGAATGGTGTTCAGTTGGCTAGGTGAGCAGCCCAACCCCACCCCCCCCCCCCCCACACACACACACACGCACCCCTCCTTCCCCTGCCGTCTAAGCACGCTTGTAGCAAGGACGTGAAACTCCAGCTAACTAACCAACCATTCTCGCCGGCACACCACCACCAGCAGACGGTTGTACAATCCCTCAGAGAGACTTCACCCGATTGATAGAAATCTACGGAACACAAGCAGAGGCCGGGAAGTATGCTGCCCACGGAGTCTTGGGTTCTTGACCGCGACAATCATAACGCAGTAAATCGATTACAATAATTCTCTCTTCACGGCCAGCAATCGAATCAAACGGGCCTGTCCTATTCAGTGCGGGACTGTTCTATTGACTGCGGAACTCCCCAGTCGCTAGGGCCAGGGCGAGGCGCTCTGCTCTTCAGGCCGTCTTGTCAGTCAGGGGGGAAAGGGAGGCCATCAGCGGCAGGGGAGGTCAATCCGTGATGAAGCGCTTTGACATTCGCTGTTGCCGCCTTGGAGGGTAGACCTGCAATTATTTTTGATGCTGTGTCCGTATGGCCGGCAGTTAGTGCCAGCTATAAATGCCAGATGTAGAGATAAATTTAGAATCTCGTTACTTCGGTTACCGTGGTTGCACAATCTCAACACGCGCACAGTATTAATAGCATGCCATTATTATGTGCAGTAATATGTATACGCGCTCTATCCAGCTGGTCGCCGAAGTGAGCCCAACACGCCCGCTCCCCCTGAATCACGCGCATTCAGTCACACATACATTATACACGCCGGTCGTCAACACATTACAGTCGCTTGGTCCGTAAAGTCAGCCTAGCTATTCGATACAAGTGGTAGGGGAGTGAGTTGGTGTTTGGGAGTTGAACGTCGCTTTCCACCAGTCAAGAAAACGGGGCAACGAGAAAAATGCTAGCACAAATATTTGGCCCAAGCAGGGATTTGAACTCATGACCCGAGCACTGAAAGTCCAACGCTCCACAATTGGGATATCCCGGCTCCTCCACGAAACAAAGGGGACACTTAAGAAAGACACACAAAAAGACAACAAACAAACAAATAAACAAACAAACAAACCGGAAAAAACCCACAAGATTCAAGATTAAAAGATATTATTCCTTTCTTCCCGTCTGGGGTATGGAGGGGTGGGGGTGTTTGGGGTTTTAACGTCCTTTTCCACCACATACGGGTGATATCAAAGACGGGGCAACGATGAAAAAGCCAGCACAAATATTGGCGCCAGCCGGGATACGAACTCACGACCCGAGCACTAGAAGCTGGGGGTATGGAGGAATATCCAGATACAAAGAGATTTGATAATAAGATACAGCAATATACAAAATGCAACTAAAGAAATCACAACAAAACCAAAAATAATGCACATCAATTTCAATCAGTATACATATACACATCACACTATCATATCATCATGTACATCATACGGCTTTAACTCCCAAGAGCCCATCCCCAGCCCACTATATCACAAGACTGGTTAAAAAGAACAAGCCACGTCACACCAGTAGGAGCCACTTCAAGCCACTACTACGCAAGGCGTGGGCCTTCCCGCTAGGCCCGTGACCGCTGCTGATTGCATAATAGTGGCATGAAGTGGCTTCTAGTGATCTGAAACTTTCAAGTAAAATTGCGATTTTGCGTGGGGTCTTAAGGGTTATCGGACAAATTATACGATTTTACTGTTTCTAATGAAGCAAGGGGGAGCCGGGGTGGTCGAATGGTAGAGCGTTGGACTTCTAATGCTCGCGTCGTGAGTTCGATCCCGACTGGGGCCAAATATTTGTGCTGGCTTTTTCATCGTTGCCCCGTCTTTGATATCACCCTATGTGGTGGAAAAGGACGTTAAACTCCCAAACACCCATCCCATCCTTCTAATGAAGCAAGATTTAAAATTGCTTTCTTTGATGTGTCCAGTGACATGAATCTACAACAATCGAAAGACGAAACTGATCCGAGAAACGTGTACGGTAAAAACGTTTGCCATTCAGCTTGAAATATGGGACATTCCATGGGATAGTCATCATCGAGTACTGACATAATCAGATCTCGAACAAACAAAACGAACAAAAACAACACCCCCAAAAATAGATTCAAAAATACTTTATTGCCTGTTTCAAAACATAACATTTCAAACAGAAAATTGTCTTCAGACCCATGCTATTGACCCGTTCATAAGGGTGTTGGGTGTTTGGGTGATTGGGAGTTTAACGTCCTTTTCCACCACGTAAGGGTGATATCAAAGACGAGAAAAAGGCCAGCACAAATAATTGGCCCCAGCCGAGATTCGAACTGAAGGGACCCGAGCATTGAGAATCCAACGCTCTACCCTTCGGCTATCCAGGCTCCCCCTCCGTTCATGATGAAATGATCTTAATATGAAATGTCAAATGCACACACACACACACACACACACACACACACACACACACACACACACACACACACACACACACACACACACACACACACACACACAGAGAGAGAGAGAGAGAGAGGGATATAATACAGAATAAACAAAACAGAATAAACATGGGACTAAGAACGAGACAAATAAGTGAGATGCACTATCACTTTAAATCTAGTTTGGAACGGCTGCGCTCCTGCTACCGGCGCAGTTGAAGAAGTGTATCCAAGGTTTATTTTAGATCTGAATTCAACAAATTGACGTTTGTTGTTAGAGCGGGTGGATACGAGAGATCTGGCTTTGCAAACACGCACCCAAACATTCCCTGCTAAACAGCCACGTAAACAGAAGTGCATGGCGGCATTTGTCTGCTAACTTCCACCCTTAGTGAGGCGGTAACTGTCACGAGAACGCGTCTAAGTGGCGTGATGCTCAACAGCTCTGAGCGTTTTAAGAGCATTGAAATGGTGACCCTGATGATAATTTGAAGCCACGTGATGATGATTTCTGTGTGTGTGTGTGTGTGTGTGTGTGTGTGTGTGTGTGTGTGTGTCTGTCTGGCAGTCAGTCTGTGTATCTGTCCATCTATCTACCTATCCGTCTGAGTATCTATCTATCTATCTATCTATCTATCTATTCGATTATTTATTCATTTGTTTACATATCTAGTTTTGAGCGATCACACCAGGGCACCCCATCATGACATCTCCTGGCGCCCTCACCAGGTGGATGGCAGCCGAAAGTAACGGCGCGCGGCGGCCATTACAGCTCCGCAGTAAATCTTCCCAGCAGGCCCGCACGTCGCCGTCAGCCATCAGGAAAAGCACTCGACTAATGGACAACAACGAGCGCCATCTAGTCGCTTAAAATGTCCCAAGCGATTAGGGCTTCATGGTCTGTCTGAAGATTTTCAGGATTTAGAGGAGGAGGGGGGAGTCTGGTCAATAATGTGTGTGTGTGTGTGTGTGTGTGTGTGTGTGTGTGTGTGTGTGTGTGTGTGTGTGAATCTACCTGTTGGTGTGTAAGTCTGTACTGCCGGTGTTGTTTGAGTTCGCTCCCTCCGTTGTAATGTTGCCGGTGTTGTTCGAGTTCGCTCCCTCCGTTGTGATGCAGGTCCGCTGTGCAGTAAAAATGTCTCAGTCTCAGTCTGAGTCTCTCTTTTCGATTGGCGTGTCTTTCGTAGGCTTTATCGTGACGTCCAGTTGGTATAGTTCGCCCGTTAGGGGGGTGCAAATGTATACCAGTCAATTCCGTCGATATTTAGCATAGTAAAGTCGTAAGAACGAAGTCAGTGGCCACGTGACTTCACATCGCCAGACCCCGGAGTACATTATCACCTCCTCCCTCGTTGCGGGGATACAGTCGCCCCACGTTAGTGGACGACTGGAGTTTATTTGACCCTCCTGCGCATGACTCGTATACATTTGCACTCCCTAACGGGCGAACTATGCCAGCTGATCTATAGTAACCCGTAACACCAAAAGATCATGGGTGCTTGCCTGGAATTGAAATTAGCTTATCGTCGTGACGGCAAGCATCTGAAGTGACATCATGAAATGACGTCAGTGTTTTGTTTTGCTTTGCTGTATCCATGCCACGTGGCGCTTTGATGCTATGTAAATTAGCTCAAATTATCGTAGTGACGGCAAGCATCTAAAGTGACATCAGTAATGAAATGACGTCAGTGTTTTGTTTTGCTTTGCTGTATCCACGCTACGTGGCGATTGGATGCTATGTAAATTAGCTTATCGTAGTGACGGCAAGCATCTGAAGTGACATCATGAAATGACGTCAGTGTTTTGTTTTGCTTTGCTGTATCCATGCTACGTGACGCTTGGATGCTAAATTTCGTTTGTTCATATCTGACGCTCAGGTCTTACGAGGCAACGGGTTGGAAAACATCTTTACCTTTTCTCTTGTGTTTTCAACATGGCGTTTTCAGCTAAGATCACAATTCTGATATATATGTCTCCTTCTGCTACTAAACCTCTGTGATTGTATAAGTGATTATTTGTTGGCTTGGCTCTAGTGGACACACACAATTAGAATGAGTTATTTAGAATTGCAACTTTGACACGATGTTTGTTGTTTCTTCGCCAACTGCCGGACACAGTCTGCAAACACCGGGGGAGCTACCTACCGCTACAGTGCCCCCCCCCCCCCCCCCCCCCCCCCCGCTCTCCCTCCTCCCGCACCCCTCCTCCACGAGCGTTTTTGGGTGGTATTTCCAGTACTTTCCAGTCGACACGGGATTTAGTCTAGTGGTTAAGGTATCCTACTTTGGATCCCCAGCTGCCTGGTTCGATCCTTGGTGGGCAGGAATATGGTTGAAGTATTTCGATCATTCCAGATCGAGTCAAAAACGTGTGCAGATTCGTTTACGGTGCCCGTCATTTCCTCGTGTACACA
>JACVVK020000181.1:0-5000 GCA_018292915.2 Batillaria attramentaria | reverse complement strand
AGGCGAGTGCAAGGTTTGGCTGCAACAATCCAGTCACAATTAAATTCTATAAATGGAAGATGGAAAAAGGCGTTTCCCAACATGGCTATCATGTTTCAGAAGACGTGCTGACTTGCAAATAAGAGATCGGATACACGCGCTTTCAATCGTAAACAAGTGTATTTTGGGAGACGCTCTATGTCGTCCTCTATTTTCGTGCTTCACTTTATTTCAGAAAACAAGTCCACGAAACAAACAAACATTATATTAAGCGTCTGGGGATTGGCGCTGTTGTGCCGGAAATGAGTCTATGTTTGTGGTGCCATTGCGTAAATTAGGCTTGCATTACACGCCGGCACACCTCTATTTTTCTTTTCTTTATTTGTACTTGGTTTATTTTTATTGTAAACTGCAGCTCCGTTTATTTTCGAACTTGTTAAGCCGGCTCTGAACTGGGCACTGCGGAGCGCCACAGTGCTGTCCACAGTTGTGATTTTGGGTGTTTCCGCCGCTGTGGCGTCATCACAGCAACCTGGATTTCAAATAGCCACAACTGTTAAAGCCGGCTCTTAACTGAGCACTGCGGAGCGCCACAGTGCTGTCCACAGTTGTGATTTTGGGGGTTTCCACCGCTGTGGCGTCATCACAGCATCCTGGATTTCAAATAGACACAACTGTAAAGCCGGCTCTTAACTGGGCACTGCGGAGCGCCACAGTGCTGTCCACCGATGTGACACAGTTGTGATTTGGAGGGTTTCCGCAGCTGTGGCGTTATCACAGCAACCTGAATTTCAAATAGCCACAGCTGTGACTGTGGTTTCCACAACAGATTCTGACTGGCTGTACTACGTCACTCGGCGCGCAAACATGGCGGACAGTGCATCTTCAATAGGTTTGTCACCGAGCACAGCTGTGTTCAGTTTTGTAGTTAGCAGACACACCGAGCGCAACGACTGTGATGTGCACATGTGTGTTTCGCGCGCTGTGCCCAGTTAAGAGCAGGCTATAGTTCAATGTAGCACCCTGCAGTCATATACGTGAATATCATAAATCATGTAGGGTGCTGTTACGTAAGCCAATACATTTCTTTTAATACATTGATTAATCAGTTTTTTTCCCCTTGTACCAATCGAAAACCTCTTGCTATCCCTTCCTCCCGTACCCCCCCCCCTCCTCCTCCCCCCACTTTCCCCCGCTCCCTACGCCCCCAACCGACCCCTCGACCACCCCCCAGCCGTCTACCGTAAATCGTAAACAGCCCCTTCGTAGCCCCGTAAAATATCTGCATAAACCCCCTTCATGTCTGGGCCGAGAAAAGGCCAAAAAGAAATCAGCGGAATGCGAGACAGCCTTTCTAAGGGCGCATAACTGTGTATGTAATGCAATTACCGTTCTTAGCGTGGCCGGCGGATTTTGATTATATTCTTACCATGGCGAGTGGTGCGAGGCCCGATCGATCAAACACTGTCTCGAAATCGGTCCGGGGCCATTGTCCCACGGAATACATGAACGGATATGCCGTCGGAGAAAAACCGACAGGGCCGTCTGGGTTATAATCAGTGTCCCAGCGGCGTGGTTTCTTTTCCCGCTCGACTTCTGGCCAGTAGTGCTAAATCGCGCAGGCATTACAGGCGGGTGGGTGGGTTGGTGGGTGTTGAGGAGGTTGTTTTTTTTTTTTTAAAGTTTTTATTATTCTTTTTCTTATACAAATAAGTGGGCAAAAACAAAACAAAACAAAACAAAACCAAAACACAATAACCAAAGAAACAAACACACACACAACAATGCACAAACAGAAAAATACAGACAAGGCAAAATAAACAAACAAAAGCAAGTAAAAAAAAAGTAAACAAACACCTCCTAAGTCTTAGTACAAGTTGCTTCAAACTGTACATGTATGTTTTAACTGCAGATTCTGGTTTAGAAAGGTTTTTTAATCATTTAGATCTTTTTTTTTTCTGTCGCCAGTCCCCAGTTTGGAAACACACATGTATACGTATTGCATGATAGCATCCCTAGTCAAGTAAGGTGTTTGGGAGTTTGACGTCCTCTTCCATCAGGCATGGGTTGATATCAAAGATAGGGCAAAGAGAAAAAGCCTGCACAAATATTTCGCCGTTCATTCGGGCCGACCGTCGGGGGCTCTCTCCGGGTACTCCGGCTTCTCTCCACGCCCCCCCCCCCTCCCTATGCTCTGGAAATGTTCAGCCCACAAAATTCGAAAATAAAAAAAATGCAATTCTAGAATGCTGAAACTTAAATTGCTGAGCTGGCCCTTTGCAACAGGTGACTGTTACGTGTTCATACCCAGTTTCTGATAGAATGCGTGCGATTCAGGTGAGAGTGCGTGTTGCGTTTAGCTCGCGGCGTTTTGAGCCAAACATTTGGGATAAAGCGTCCATATTAGTGCGATTCTTTTTCTTCTTTTTCTTCTTCTTATTATTATCGTCGAGCACACAGGCCCCTCACAAGCGCAGCAGTTTCAAAACTAAGTCGGTCTCATTGATGCCAGGTAGTCCTGGAACAGCAGCGTTTAAGTCTTGGACACAAGTAATAATAATATTACACTTGTAGAGCGCGGAGTTCTGCTTCGAGAAGCACTCAATGCGCTTTTTGCTCACGCACACACACAACATTCACACGCACACATTTATACACATCAATACAGGCGGTGGAGTTTAAACTTAAAGAGTAAAAGCTAGTTTGAAAAGATGTGTTTTGAGTTCTGCTGTAAACTGTAGGAGGGAAGGGATGTTTCTCAGAGAAGATGGCAAGGAGTTCCAAACGTGGGGGGCACTATAACTGAAAGAACGTTGGCCAGATGTTTTGAGGCTGACCCGGGGGACCTTAAGTAGCTTTTCTGAGGATGAGCGGAGAGTGCGGGATGTTTCGTACGTGGTGAGCTTATCAGAAAGGTACTGGGGAAGTGACTGGTCAAAATGACGGAAGGCTAATGTGGCAATCTTGTACTGAATACGGTACGGAAAGTCACGCAGGAAAAGAAACCACGCGTCCGGGAGCTCGCCTTTTTAACGTACAAACAACGCACTAACAGTGCACTGGTAGACTGAAATGGCCTGCCTATGTGATTCGTCTGTCCTGTCCTGACTAGTATGAATGCTAGCTGGCTGATCTCTGCACAATTGTCTGTCCATCAAGCGCTTTCTGTCCGGCTAGGGGAGTCGGGGTGGTCGATTGGTAGAGCGTTGGACTTCTAATGCTCGGGACGTGAGTTCGATCCCGGCTGGGGCCAAATATTTGTGCTGGCTTTTTCATCGTTGCCCCGTCTTTGATAGCACCCTATGTGGTGGAAAAGGACGCTAAACACCCAAACACCCACCCACCCACCCTTCTGTCCGGCTAAATGCCGACCAGTCCTTGTGATCCCAATCAACAACGACTTGAAGAATTGTTAGGTCACCTAAGTAACCAACCGTTATCTCTTAAGAACCAGTGTCCGACTACTGTATGATAAGACTGGTTAAAAAGAACAAGCCACTGCACACCAGGTGGAGCCACTTCAAGACAGTATTGCCCAAGACGTGGGCCTTTCCGATGATTGGCCCAAGAGGTGAAGATTGTGTGATAGTGGCTTGAAGTGGCTTCTAGTGAAGGTTTCACGTAAAATGGCGATTTTGGCATGGACTGTTAAGAGTTATGGACCCCCCCCCCCCTTCAAAAAAAAAAAAAAAAGAAAAAGAAAAAAAAAAGAAAAAAAAAGAAGAAAACAAAAAGCGTTTTCCTACCTCTTCAAACGACCTTGTCCACCAAAGAAAGAGCAGTATACAGTTCAATGGGTGTAAAATACGACAACGACGACAACAACAACAACAACAACAACAACAACACCAAAAACGTATGGTGGGTATATGCTGATGCTTGGTTTAACCACGTGTATAAACGGCGATTTAAGACACTGAAGTAAAGCGGGCGTTTGAGGGTTTAACGTCCTTTTTCACCACAAATGAGCGATATCAAAGACGGGGAAAAGAGATAAAAGGTCAGCACAAATATTTGGTCCCAGCCGGGATTCGAACTCACGACCATGAAATGATCTTTTTTCAGCCGTTAAGTTGGCAGGATTGGTGCCTTAATAGTCAACGGCAGCATGGCGTTTGTGAACAAACAAACAACCCAACAAACAAACAAATAAACAAGTAAAGAAAGTTTGACATAAAACCAAAAACCCAACATCGCCACTACACACCCATAACCACACAACCGTCCCCCCCCCCCCCCACCCACACAAACAAAACGACACCCCATCCAAAAAAAAAAACAAAAAAAAACAACAACAACAACAACTACCCCCTCCCCCCCCACAAAAACCCAACAAAAAACAACAACAAAACAAACACAAAACAGCAACAAAATAAAACAACAACAACAACAACATCAACAACAACAACAACAACAACAAAGCAACAGACGAGTTACAAACCAACAAAACTAAAACCTATTGAAAACCTTTGCGTGACGCAGTGCATGCTCTCCTTCTCTCCTTCCAGACTTGGAACAGCTCACCTCCCACGGGACATCCGCAAAATCTGCCCGCCGGAGCGGAAACCCTCATTGTTCCCGAAATCGCCAAGAACACCCGCCAATACTGGCCATATACACATCGCATTCTGATGGATTTCCAGACCTCTGCATTCTTTCGTCTGCAGACAAGGGTCTGAAAATATCGACTCCCAGAAAAGCAAAGCGGAGACGTTGTCTCGATGGAAATACGCAAGTCTGGAGATGTAAGGTCGTTAAGTGTGAAAGTGCGTATATTAGGAAAATGGAAATGGGGGGGAGGGGGGGGGGGGCTGTTAAGTCTCAATACGTTTGTCAACAACGCTGCAGTAGTTTTTTTTCCCCCTTCGAACCGGCCCACGTCGTGTGGTGGTTAGCACTTCGGACTGTGGACCGGGAGACCCGGTGTAGCATCCGGTCCGGTCCCCCCTCTGAAGTAGTCCCCCGGGGGACCAATTCGTGGCAAAAACTGCTCTATAATGGTCCCCCCCTTAGACATCCAG
>JACVVK020000180.1:1060000-1224087 GCA_018292915.2 Batillaria attramentaria | reverse complement strand
CCAGGCAACTCTGTCACAGTTGCAGAGTTTTCAGTGCTTCGGGGACCCTTATAAAACCAGAGCACGAGTTTGTCGTGACATTATTTGGCTTTTGGTCAGTGAGCGAGGGTGGGTGGGTGGGTGTTTGGGAGTTTAACGTCCTTTTCCACCACATACGGGTGATATCAAAGACGGGGCAACGATGAAAAAGCCAGCACAAATATTTGCCCCCAGCCGGGATTCGAACTCAGAACCGAGTATTGGAAGTCCAACGCTCTACCATTCGGCCACCCCGACTCCCCCCAGTGAGCGAGACACATCGATACAGTGTCTAGCGGATGTTGATTGCTGCACGATCTTTCTCGCTCAGTGTCAAAACGCAAAACTGAGCTGTGAAATCAGGCTGCCCTGGGCTTTTACTGGGGTTTCAGGGACGCTGAACACTCTGCAACTGTGACAGAGTTGACTGTGCTTGCACGGTCGACTCTGTAAAAAAATTTTCACACTTCGGAAAGCTTTTTGTTGGGAGCTTAGATCTTTAAAGTCTCAATACGTACGACAGACACACAAAAGCGTGTGGAAAACTGTTCATCAAATGCACTGAATCTGTGTATCAGATTCAGTCACTTGGGTCACAGTATAGCATCTGACACCATTGTGGTCACCACTGTGGTATAAGTTGTTCTAGAAGCGTACCGCGTACTGAGCAGACGACGTTGGTTTGGTGCGGACTGAGGATCATCTAGACGGCGCTGGCTGGATGCTATTTTTACCAGCTTTTTCGCGTCCAAGTCTGTTCAAAAATGGACCGCAGGCTCAAAGAAAGTCGTATTTCTCTAATATTAGAAGCTACAAAGTCACAAAAACGGTCGCCGGCAATGGTCAAATGAACCATGCTTCTATCTGGTAAACCAGTCGTACAGCTTTCAAAGCGGCAGTTTTCCACCTCAGTGGCGTTACGAACATAGAGGCTCACAAGGCGTCCGCTATGGATGCTTATTCGTTCCGGGTCCTTATTCGCAGGCTGGGATCCCTGGTGGGCAGGAATTTGATGGGATTTATTTCTTACCAAACCATAAGACACATTTACTTGTCTGTTCTTGCCTTCGTGTACGCACGCGCACAATATCAAGTGTACGCGTAAATAATTCCAGACGGGAGAGACCGCGGAATGGAAACAAGTACACATCATGCATTGCATTAATACAGTTCGTACCGCGCACGAGTATCCCACGTGTTTGTCTCTCTCTCTCTCTTTTTTTTTTTTTTGTGGGGGGAGGGGTGGGGGGGTCGTTGGCCCGCATGCGAAACTCAGACAAGATTAGCGGTTTCTTAACGACTCTTACTGCAGCAAACATGAGTATAGTCAACGTGTAACACGCGCACTAAGCCAAATTTAAATCCGCACAGGCATAAACTGATTATGATATTTTTTGAGGGAGGCCACTTGTGCACGCGCACAAGCCCAAACTTACTTGGTAGGAATTGAGCGAAAGGGGGGGGGGGGGGGGGTGGTGGTGGTGGTCGTGCTGTACTTATGGCGAGCGAGCTCTCAGAGGGTGTGTGTGTGTGTGTGTTGTGTGTGTGGGTGTGTGTGTGTGTGGTGTGTGTGTGTGTGTGTGTGGTTTTGGAGTTTAACGTCCTTTTCCACCACGTACGGGTGATATCAAAAAACGGGGCAACGAGAAAAAGGCCAGTACAAATATTTCGCCCCAGCCGGGATTCGAACTCACGACCCGAACATTGAAAGTTCAACGCTCTACCATTCGGCTATCCCGGCTCCCCACTCTCCCAGGGGAAGCAGCGCGAGTTTCTCTTACCACGTTAAACCGATTATGAGATATACAAATACAAATTTATACAAATCATAAACAGCGTAGTCCCGTTTGACTATTTCCACTGAAGGGGGAGGGGGGGGGGGACGCTCCAAAGGCTAAAACACGGATGACAGAGCAGACCGAGGCACTGAAAAACAACCCAGCAGGCATCTGAGACCCAAACAGAGAACCTCTGACGTTGCCCAAAGCAAAGCAAAACAGCCCCATATCCGCTCCAAAGTCACTCGCCCAGCCAAGCAGCCAAAGACACATGCCATGAACAACTTGTCCTTAAGGGCTCAAAGCCATAGGACGTAAAGCAGGCTAATGATGAGGGGGTGGGGGGGGGGGTGGGGGTGTGTAGCTAAAATGGCGGGCAGTTAGTTCGGTTCAAAAGCTTTTTTTGACGACGAATGTACGGAGATAAACCTTTTTTAATTATAAGGATGCACACACCTTGTTGTGGCTACGTGTAAGTAAAAGTCGGGTTTTTTTTTTTTTTGTTCACAGTTGCTTTATGCCTAAGAAAGAGATGTTTTAATCTGTGATAGTGACGTAGTGAGCGTGTGTGTGTGTGTGTGTGTGTGTGTGTGTGTGTGTGTGTGTGTGTGTGTGTGTGTGTGTGTGTCTGTGTGTGTGTGTGTGACGACCTTAACATTGTGTACGCCCAACCCCACAAAAAACAAAGCATGACCACACCTGCCAGGTACTGAGGGGGAAATCCAATTACTTACCAACTTATCTCATTATGAACTACGTGTACCATAAACAGCGTTATAGTGTTAATGCTACTATCAATCAGCTTATCGGCCATGACCATCCTTCTAAGCGCTAAGCCCTCACTCTGAAAAGGGCTTTGTGCGCTAGGGTCATACTAATGCCTATACTAATTATTCCGGTCGATCCGCGAAACATGATGTGTGCAAAGCTCATGCTGGAGAGCCAAATCGGGTGAGAGTCAAATCGGGTAAAATAAAATACCCGATTTTCCGCTCTTGCATGTGTGATGCTTTGTATTAAAAACGGGTATTCGTAAGATTCCAGAATTCTATGGGGCTTAAAGGTCGCGGGTGCATGGAACGGGACGGTTTGCCAGTTAAAACCGTAATTTGACACAGGGCACGTGCTGATCGGTTACTAGCGTCTACCGTATATATCGGACCAAGTGCAGCTTGCAGCTTGTCCAAGCCTACCGGCGTGGTTTAAGATCATGGTCTCTTAGCATTCCGGATCTCCACAAGACCGCTTGTTGATCAATAGTTTCTTGTAGTTTAGAAACGGCAAACTTTAGTATGGTATTTATTCCAAGACTTTCACCGATAGATACATTGTCACTGTCAGCATGTAGTTCCAGAATCGTACACTAGTGAGTCAATCCACTAAGAATGTGCTGACTCAGTGCTACTGTGCGCACATCTAGGGCCGCATCACACATTGCAAGTGCTAGAAGACAATCTGCTTCAGTTCAGTCATTGGCACTGGCCCTCAATACCTGTCTTACCTCCTTCACATCTACACTCCCTCCCGACAACTACGTTCATCCTCTGACACCTACATTTTCAGATTCCCTCCTGAAGAACCAAATCATTCGGTCAGCATTCCTTCCGTTTCCAGGCCCCTGTTACTTGGAATCAGCTCCCTCTTACAATCAGGAACAGTTCAAACAAGGAATACTTCAAGTCCCGACTGAAAACCCATCTCTTCACCTTCTCATAGCTGTGCCATGTTGTCGTTCTGCTGGTGTGAGTGCGTGTGTGCGCAGGGAACGCGCGCGCGCGCGCGCGCGCGCGCGCGTGTGTGTGTGTGTGGTGTGTGTGTGTGTGTGTGTGTGTGTGTGTTTTATTAGTGTTTATCTGTTTTGTCAGTTTTACCTGCCTTGTGTTCGTTTTATATGTCTTTTGTGTTTTCTTAAGTCTTAATATGAATAAATATGTCAGTATTTTATGTAAAGCACCTGGAGCTTAGATAAGGTTAGGCGCCATATAAATATTCAATTATTATTATTATTATCACATTATTATTATTATTAAGGCATGACAGAAAAGGTTAAACATGAAAATTGATTTTCGCGTCATTTTCAACAGGCGGGTTCACAGAGATCCGGAACGCTGCGAGACAGCCAGTTTAACTCATTCTACCCGACCTACGACAATAGTCGTAACAGTTTCTTTACTTTTTTACCTCCCTTTTCAACATGGTCTGCTGTCATGTTTCCTTGGAAACTCGTTGAGTGAGTGAGTGAGTTTTAGGGCTTAAAGCCGCGCAGGCACAAAAGACTAATTCGCGGCAAATGGAAACTGGTTGAAGGTGATGTCCAGGTAAAGTAAAACATCTAAGCAACATTTTTCCTAGATATAAAATCATTTAGCCAAAATGGTACAACGTCACCACGCGATCCAGACAGCTGGTCCGTGACGTATGATGGTAGTGTTAAAAGGGATGAACCCCGCCGGTGGGCAGTGTCGGTTTGCCAACTGGACCGTGGTTTCAGTTGGGATACGGTAGGCGCCAAATCAGTAACCGACCAGCACGTCAGTGCCACATATCAAATACAGTTTGGCTGGCAAACCGTACCTGCAACCCCCGCGGGCTTCGAGTTCCTCGGAATTATGGAACCTGACGAATACCCATTTTAATACAACAGCCATTCACCTAGCAGAGACCGCGTGCCTGAGACCATTTATCTCCATGCAGTCTAAAAGGACACGCTGTTTCAGGAATGGCCGTGGCTGGGTGCGAGTAAATACACTGAGGTACCAGCAGGCGTGAATGGCAATAGCAGCACTACTGTGTGCTCGCTATTCTTTCCTGAGTTACTGCCTCTGTATGACCTGACGGACTTGGTCGAAAAAGAAAGGGCTGCGCAGGAGACAATGCTCTTCATTGCAGCCTGACATGACAGTCGCGACAGTAATCCACCATTTCCCAGACACTATGGAACTGACCACTAGGATCGGGGTAGCCGAGACAGACTCCTGCTGAGGGGATGGAACTGACACTGGCAAAAGCTGCGTAAGTCAGAGTTGGTCACAGGCCATAGGGTCGGGTTCGCTTAGACAGACCCCTTCTGAGGGGATGGTATTGACACTAGCAAGAGTCGCGTAATAAGTAAGAGCTGGCCACAGGCCATAGGGTCGGGTTTGCCTACACAGACCCCTCCTGAGGGGATGGAATTGACACTAGCAAGGCTGCGCAGGAGACAATGCTCTTCATCGTACCCTGACATGAGAGTAGCGACAGTAATCCACCATTTCCCAGACACTATGGAACTGAAACTAGGGTCGGGTTCGCCTACACAGACCCCTCCTGAGGGGATGGAATTGACACTAGCAAGAGCCGCGTAACTCAGAGTTGGCCACAGGCCATAGGGTCGGGTTTGCCTACACAGACCCCTCCTGAGGGGATGGCATTGACACAGTCGCGCAATAAGTAAGAGCTGGCCACAGGCCATAGGGTCGGGTTTGCCTACACAGACCCCTCCTGAGGGGATGGCATTGACACAGTCGCGCAATAAGTAAGAGCTGGCCACGGGCCATAGGGTCGGGTTTGCCTACACAGACCCCTCCTGAGGGGATGGCATTGACACAGTCGCGCAATAAGTAAGAGCTGGCCACAGGCCATAGGGTCGGGTTTGCCTACACAGACCCCTCCTGAGGGAATGGAATTGACACTAGCAGGGCTGCTATGGAGACAATGCTCTTCGTCGTACCCAGACATGACAGTAGCGACAGTAATCCACCATTTCCCAGACACTATGGAACTGAAACAAGGGTCGGGTTCGTCTACACAGACCCCTCCTGAGGGGATAGAATTGACACTAGCGTAGACTGTCAAGAGCCCCATAACTCGGAGTTGGTGAAGGGCCAGCTGGTCGGGTTCGCCTAGACACAACCCTCCTGAGGGGATTTTCTTCGCGTGGAGCGTGAGGAGCCTGGGGACATACACGGGCACGCCCGTCACTCGGTGCGGCAGGGTAGCGACTGACAACAGCATTGTGTCATTATTGGTGGCTCTAGCGTCTGGTCCCAAAGTGTCGCTTAACTGATAATCCCCCCCCCCCCCCCTCGTCTCCGGAGTGCCCGGGCCGCGATAATTGGAAACGGGACCACACAGACACTCAAAAGTGCGCCTTTTACGCGGTTTTTGGCCTACGTTTGCCTGTGGCCAGCTCTTAGTTATGCGGCTCTCGGTAGCTTAATGCGAATAGTCACAAAACCAAAATCCAACTAAAACCTGAGCTGACCTGCGCGCTGCGCACCAGAGGGCACGTGATTTTACACCGGGCTGAGTGATGAACTGAAAGCCTGTCCGCGATAACTGGTAGTGACGGAACCAGGCAGACCAAACCCCTAAGCACACCACTTATGTCACGCGGACACTGGCCCATGGTAGCCTGTGACCAGCTCTTAGTTATACGACTCTTGGTACAATTGATAGCTGAATGCAATTATATGACGAATCCAATGCATGATCGGGCTTTTGTTTAAAGCTTAACCCGAGCGCGTGTGTACCTTTCGGAAAACGTGTAGGATGATGGGGGAGATGACTGTTCTTTGTGTCATGTATTTAAGGTGGGGGGGGGGGGGGGAGAGGGGCGATTGGGTGCTTGAAAAGGACTGTGGTGGTGGGTTTGTGTCGGTATGTTTGCGCTGAAAATTATCCACTTTTGTGTCAGAAATGAGTGGGAGGTTCACCAGCTTCACTCGACAGTATGCATTTGCTTTCTGTTGGTCGATACGCTATATGGATAGAAGGACAAAGTAACGACGGAGGTACAGCTTCGAATCGCCTCCCATCGACCAACATAATGTTTGCTTGCTATTTTATTTTGGCAATGGTGTGTGTGTGTGTGTGTGTGTGTGTGTGTGTGTGTGTGTGTGTGTGTGTGTGTGTGTGGTCTTTTCTCTGCAAGGCAGAACATGAGAATGCAGGCAGTTAAATGTAGGTACAGGAAACTGATGAGATGGGCTTGTTCTATCTTCAGCCTATCCACCCGTTTCCCTATAATCCATTTCTTTCACCCGCGCGGAAGCACTCTCCCCTTCCTCTCAGCTCCCCTTTCTCCTCCAAGTTTACAACAATCTGCTGAACTTTTTCCCTCCTCAGTTAGTTTTACGGAAGTTCTCCTAATGAGTGCGGCGACATGTCAAACCGAATCAGACGGAACACAGTCAAGCTCTAATGAAGGAAAACTGTGAAGATTATCCGCTCTTGTTTGAAGAAAATGTTTGTATTGGGTCGACATCCTGACAGGAAATTAGCGTCTCTTGCGTGTGCGTGCGTGCGTGCGTGCGTGTGTGTGTGTGTGTGTGTGTGTGTGTGTGTGTGTGTGTGTGTGTGTGTGTGTGAGAGAGAGAGAGAGAGAGCTCTTCCCCACCACGCTCTAATGTCATAACAATGTCACCTTTTACCGTTACAACAATAACCCCAAACAACAACAACAACGACAACAACAGTATTGAAAACAAGCAAAACTGTCTCGTAAACTATGTAGTTTACAGAATCTGTCCTCGGAAGTCCTGTTGTCTTACCCATAACTTCAGAATTTCATCGTTAATACACAGTCCAGCATTGTTCATATCCGACACAGACACATAGGCAGCTGCTGCACCACGCAGACGACGTTCATTTTTTTACCTAATTAGCTGGACGAAGCTGATTTGCCGACACGAAAACAACTGCGTCTCCACCCAGGGGACGCCACCTTTCATCGCCTCACGCGAGTAGTCGTTCCTTACAGGAAGTAGCCCAACAATTTCGAAAGTGGCGTCCCTTTGAGGTACAATTTGCACATGTGCAGGGCGATTTTGCACTGTCATTTCTTGTTACTTTACAGCTCCCTGGCGTCTACTTTATGTCCGTCGACCGCTAACGCGACCGTAATTTTCACCAGACCTGCAGAAATGGCGAGGAGTCTGTTTCCCCCCGCCCCCACCCACGGCTTACTTTCGCGCAGTAAAAGCGCAGCCGCTTAGGAAAAGTTGACCTAAAACGGATACTGCTGTGATGTGGCCGACTGACAAACTTTAGAGGCCATCGCTTCCGTCGGAGGGCTTTTGTTTCTGCGGGTTAAAATGGGAATCTTCGCTTACGAACCAGGAGCCGTGGTCACGACGCGAACGCAAATTTCTTTGCGCAAATAGGTTGCGGATCGTAAGTTCGTATGTGGCTACGTGAAAACTATCTCTTCCGCTAGTTGGCCGGTCACGACGCGCACTTACTGGAAACGGTGTCACGTACGGGTTATTTTTAGATAGGTGTGGGACCCCCGGGATTCCCACGGAAAATACCATCACGTGACCTGCACAAATTCTCCTTGCAGCGTGAAGAGTGAAAGAGAAGAGGGGGTGTGTTCACTACGCGTTCACTACAGAGTTTTTGGTCGAGTCATGTTTATCTGCCGTAGCGTCAGGTTAAATGCGTGGCATGTATGTGGAGAGTGTGCATATATAAAAATGTGTTGCTACACGCCACTTACTACACCACGACACCCCACTTACTACACCACGACACCCCACTTACTACACCACGACACCCCACTTACTACACCACGACACCCCACTTACTACACCACGACACCCCACTTACTACACCACGACACCCCACTTGCTACACCACGACACCCCACTTACTACACCACGACACCCCACTTGCTACACCACGACACCCCACTTTACTACACCACGACACCCCACTTACTACACCACGACACCCCACTTACTACACCACGACACCCCACTTACTACACCACTACACCCCACTTACTACACCACTACACCCCACTTACTACACCGATCGAGAGAAACCGATCAAGCATTACAGAAATAAAGAAATGCCCTCAGCTCGCGCGACGATTTCTGCCAGTTCCCAGCGAAAGAATTCAATTAGCCCCACTCTCCTTCTAACCGTATTTGAATACCAGTCTGGACGATTGGCACCCACAATACGTTAATGCCGTCCTTTTTAACTGGCTCAAGCGGAAGAGCGTCGCTCCTGTGGCCCCTTTTTTCTCTAATTATTTCCTGACAAGGTCCTGAAGTTTTACCCTTTAAAAAAAAAAAAAAGAGAATAAGAAGAAAGACCTGTAGAGACAGGGACGTTTCGGGACTCTCAAGAAGACTTAAAAACCAAAAGAATTACTTAAAGTCTTATAAATATACAACTATAACAAAAAAAATTTAAAATAAAAATGGGTGTAATGCCCATTTAGAAAATCTGATAAAATTGTCCCAAGATCTCCCACAGGAGGAAGGGACTTAAAACGTATATATTTCATTCACTCATTCAGCGTCGCCCCTGTGTCTTAGACCCGTCAGTGAAGCGGGACTAGCACGCGTTGTCTTTTCACGTGGCCCGACCCATGTGCCGTGCACGTCGCAGTACCGACGTGAGTTGAGTGGCATAGCCTTTCTTGTCACTTCTTTGATCACGGTCACATAGGTGTACAGGAAGAGAGCCAAGTAACAAAGGAGTTAATGAGTGTCCAATTTATCTTCTATCACCCAGTGACGTCACCAAACTGAAGCTGTGGTTCAAAAACATAATTTTTACGTTGCTCCTTAAGAAGCAGTAGATGACCTTCCCCAACAATTTTGTTCACTGAGTTTCAATCGCACACAGACACACACGCTAGCGCAAACACGCACGCATACAAACACTGATAACGCGGGTTAACGTGTCGTTTTATTGTCTTCAGTTCGACATTTTTCAGAACAGAAAGCACAACTTGTAACACACACACACACACACACACACACACCGGAAGGCCACCGCAGTTAATGGTGACTTGGTGTGTATGCTACTTTCGTTTTCCTGGCTCTTTTCCCATGGCTTTGCGGACCATCCATCGTAGAAACGTCCTGTGTCAACAGAGGGATAAGTGTATCAAACAAGAACAATAGATCCTTGGCGTATTCAGACAGACAATACACAGCAGACAGAGACAATGTTCATGGTCAGCAGAGCATATGGCCGAAGATAAATATTGAAACGCAATCACACCAAATACAATACACTGTGGTTTTCTACATCACGCTACTCTCGCTGCGACTCGGCGCTTTCTTCGTGAGACTAGGCCGGCCAATAGACAGCCAGGAAACACTGTGACAAATAGTCATTTGCATTACACCAGCCACAATGCACCCTTGACCGCAGGTACGCGCTGTGAGAAATAATCATTCGACGCCAAGCACAATGCGTTCTCCGGTCTAGCTCACGTACTGACTGGGTGCTTAGTTCGTACGACCAGCCATTAGACAGCCAATGTGTGTTGTGATAAGTACTCATTAATGTGCCTCAAATGCTGCCCTTCCTCTGTATGTATGTGTGTGTGTGTGTGTGTGTGTGTGTGTGTGTGTGTGAGAGAGAGAGAGAGAGAGAGAGAGAGAGAGAGAGTTGAAATAACTTTATTTGAAAACGGTGGAAGCTTTGGTCTTGTGACCAATTTTCAAACTTTCCCGCGTTCAGAGAGAGAGAGAGACTCAAGACTCAAGACACTTTATTGATAGGCCGGCGGCCCCTACAAGCTCCGGTGGAGCTGCGGTTTTCTGTCACCAGTTCGATCTGTCGGCATGAATTCCGTCAGCGGATAATACATGGACGGCTTGGTGGTCAGTAGTTTGGCAGAAAATCGTTTCGATAACTTTTTTTCTCTCTCAGAATTACCGGCATATTTCGACCACTCAATAAGCAAACACGCGAAATTCCATGCAAGAAACGTAACACTCACATTGAGGAAATTACTCACCAGGTTATCATTCCCTGCGAAAGCAGCTACCGCTGCATCGTGAACAATCTGGAGGTTTCTGATTGACATGTCCCTCCAGATCTCTCCTTTCGGTCGTCCCCATGGAACACCTTGAGGCCACCACAGTGGAGGAGGCACTTTGTAGTTGATGGATTCTGTAATTAATTTGAATAAATTTCTTACAATATTTTCCATCAGCTAACATGCAAAATTGTGCCGATTTACCTGCATAGTGTAATTTTGAGAAAAAATTTGGTGACTCACTCCACCCCCCCCCCCCTCTCCCCGCCGTTTCTCCCCTCTCCAGGTTCTACCAATGACACTATATTCTCTACGACCTCGACCGATTAGCCACATGACTAGGGGTGGGGCCGGGTGGGGGGGGGGGGAGAGAGAGAGAGAGAGAGACAGACAGACAGACAGACAGAGAGCGTGGGTGGGTTGGTGTTTAGGAGTTTAACGTCCTTTTCCACCAGGTAAGAGAGAGAGAGGTCAGTTTTGTGAACTAAACATTTCACGTCAGCCTCAGGCAGGTCATCATACAGAGAGTCAGAGAGAGAGAGAGCGAGAGAGAGAGATGACGTCAATTCCGTGAACTAAATATTTTGACGTCAGCCTCTAGCACTGCGATCGTCTGAGGAAGCTTGTTTATGTCTTGTGATTTCCCTGTTGGCTTTGTGGCTTCCCCGATTGAATTATTTTTCACATGAAATCTGGAAGATCTAGAGGGCTGGTGAAATGTCGCTAGAGGGCTGGTGAAACGTGGACTAGAATACCTTGGATTGTACTTATATTAAATCGCAAATTTGGAACTCTTTTGACCGGTGCTTCTCGCAGAAACTTGAACAACAACAAAACACAAAATAAACATAAAATAAACACACACATACACACAATTTCGAGTAGTAAATTAGTAAATCTACTAAATGGCAAATATGTCACAAATGTGATTAATTACTCTACCGTTTATAGTTTTCTTCTAAGCTTATGTTTTTTTTTAATCCGTCACTTGTTCTGCTGCGTTTTGTATTCGCTTGTCGAATCCCCCACCCCCACCCCACCCCCGAAAAACAAAAACAACAACAACAAAAATAAATAAATAAAACAAAGAAAACTACAAATAAATAGAATATGAAAATGACAATCACAATGTACTTACTGGAAAGAAGTCCTTGTGACCGTGCGACGAAGCTGCTGCAGTTCTGGCGGAGTCGCGTACGTTTTTCCTCTTTCTTCAAACATGATGTCTGCGTACGGCCCAGAACTGGACGAGGAACTTGTTGCACATTGATCTCAGCTTGTGTTTCGCTCCGGCCCCGGCTGGCTCGCGCTAATAGGGGCGGTATAGTCCACAAATGTAACGGAACTCGCTGCACCGTTCACCCCGATTGCGTTGATCCATTGCTCATTTCCTGTGAGGTTTTCTGTAAGAAAGTTCTTGAAGACGTCCGAGCCAAAGCCTACGCAACCTCTCAAACCAATATGCGTGACAACAGCCGCAGCCGGGTACCCGTTGTCGTTAAACCACGACATACACTTGGCCAACCTCCTTGACTGTGCCTCATACTCACGTCGTCGGGGTTTGCATTTTTCCGGCACCCGGACGTTCCAGTTCTCCATAATTATTACCACCACCATCGCCCTCAGCCATGATTGTTGGTACTCGTTCGTCCTTTCTGCACTCTGACAAAAAGAAGAGTGACCGAACAACTAAGTTCGTTTCAAGTACTTGCTGTTTCCGAGTCACCCGTCAGCCGTGATTGTTGGTAGACTACTTTTTCGTCCTTTCTGCACTATGACACAAACACGAGTGACCCTACAACTCAGTTTGTTTCAAAATACGTATAACCTGCGGTATTGCTGTTTCCGAGTCAGCCATCGGGCGCCAATCGCAGCGTTATCCTCTCAGTTTTTGGCCGTGGGCGGGGGGTGGAGGTGTTGGCAGGAGGAGGGGCGTGGCCGGGTTTATGGGATGGTGACACTACGGCTGGGTGTGGCGGTCCATTTCGGTACTTGATAAGAAGAACACCCGACGGAAGTCGTTTGGCGTGTGTTACGTAAGCAACATCCGGATTAGGCCAAACCCGTCACCATCTAGGAAGGTTCCGCAGTATGGGCCGGCGCCAATCAGCCGTATAGCGTTTGAGTCTGACGCAACAGATCAAGTGCAACGAGGCGACAACCGTCTGTCACGTTTTGTCATGGTTTCCGTTGGTGTAATGTCATGGTGTGTGTGGCACGGTCCCGAGAGGGGGGTTGGGGATTGTTTGGTGGGAAATCTGGACATTGAACCAGTAAGGAGTGGTGTGTGTTTTTAGTCCGAGTTAACGTCTTGTATATCGCCAGCAGCTGAGGTGAAGCAGTTTCAAAGTTACAAGGTCTCGGCAAGACTGATGTATTCAGAGGTAGTCAGTGTACGATGGTACGGATTTTAATTACTTGCCAGTACGTGTAATCGGACGACAGGAAAATGTTATGGTCCGCCTGCGGACAGCGGCTGTAAGGTTTCACCTGTGCCGGATCACTGTGTTCAATGGACTCGGAGTACTCACAAATTCAGCATTGGTGGGCGCGTGAATATTTTTGTTCATTTTCCCTTCTTTGTTCATTTACTCCTTCTAGTCTAATTCAGTGTTCACAACGCATACTGTGAAGAATGGCATGTAGTGACGGTCGGCCATAATTATACACATGAACAACACAGGTCAAAGCTCTCTTTTTTCAAATCAAGTGTATTTCGAGCAAGTCTCGCTTTTATTTGCCGTACAAGATGCGTACTGGGGTAGCAAGTCAGTGCTGTGTAGCAGAGTATTGTGTAGCAAGTGGGTTAACAGAGTATCGGTGTAGCAAGTGGGGTGTAGTGGTGTAGTAAGTGGGGTGTAGTGGTGTAGTAAGTGGGGTGTAGTGGTGTAGTAAGTGGGGTGTCGTGGTGTAGTAAGTGGGGTGTCGTGGTGTAGTAAGTGGGGTGTCGTGGTGTAGTAAGTGGGGTGTCGTAGTGTAGTAAGTGGGGTGTCGTGGTGTAGTAAGTGGGGTGTCGTGGTGTAGTAAGTGGGGTGTCGTGGTGTAGTAAGTGGCGTGTAGCAACACATTTTGTTGTCTCGAGTGTGATCAGGAGAGCATGCACGTCGCATATAGACCGCTCCCTAGCAGTCTCTATCTCAACATTGGACGGACTACAACCAGTAGAAGCATTTACTGCACGTACAAACCGTATGTAGCAGGCTCACTGGCAAGAAAACCAACGGAATGAACCTCAATCAAAGAACAACGAAAGAGGAGAGGAGGGTGTTTGGGTGTTTGGGAGTTTAACGTCCTTTTCCACCACATAGGGTGATATCAAAGACGGGGAGGATAACAACAACATCAACAAAACTCTCCACATACATGCCACGCATTTAACCTGACGCCGGTGCTACGGCAGATAAACATGACCAGCGGCAAAACTCTGAATTCGGAACCCGCACATTTCGGGTCCACAACACAATGAATGAGACCTGCATTGACAGGCACTGATACGATCAAAACGGTGGTGGCTGATCAGTGAGGACTGACCGAGTGCGTTCAGCACTGAACTAGTCCGAAACACACACAACAAATGTTAACCCACAAAAAAGGAAACAAATAAACCCACGATGTGTGTACGGCTGGCCACACAGGCCTTTGCATTGCAGGGTGCGTAGTGAACTGAACGCGCCCCCTCTACACTCAAGTCGTCCTACAGAAGATCGCACAATTCCTGCAGGTCTCTCCTCCTAAATCTAAACCTTTGAAGCATGTCCACATCGTCGTACAAGTCAAAAGGGTTAGTACGATCGCGGAACACCCTTTCCCGTCGCAATGCTCTTCTCATTTGCAGTTCAGGTAAATCAAGCGGGCCGCCATTTTTCAGATTTACGCAAAGGCTACGGCACCTTTCCGACACCCTCCTAGGTGGTGTACAATACGCAAGGGTTTCCGAGCGGCCGTAACTCTGCGCAAACGTCATGACCACCCAATTTTATCACAAATCGTAAGTTACGGACCCTCGCGTGCGTAAATCGGTGGCGGAAAAGTTACGAACGCGTCGTGACCACGGCCCCAGTTCACCTAGTTCATTCTTGCTCTTGAGGTATTGGTCTGGCAAGAGCGTTTGGGCTAGGTGTACTGAGGAGGGACGGTAAAAAAAAAAAACCAAAAAAAACCCCCAAAGACAATGATTTATGGGAGGTTGCTTTGTAGGACTCTGTAGTAGTTGGGAGGGACGGTTAAAAAAATACAAAGAAAATGATTTATAGGAGGCTGCTTTGTAGGATTCTGTAGCCTGGTTTCTGTCGCACACTTTTCTAGTCACGCTTAGGTCAGTTGAAAATTTGTTCTATGTATGTGACTGCTGCAGATCTACCGCTATTTGGTAAAGGCGTAAAAGTGCCATGTGTTTGAGAGGCCCTCAGGGCCTTTACCATTTGACGCTAGATTGGTTATTTCAACCGTGAGAAGTATTTACAACCGGAAAAGGAGATTTTAAAAAACAATAACGAAACAAAGAAACAACGAAACAACAAACACCACAAAACAACAACAACAACCCAAAAAAAAAACCCAACCTTGAAAAACAACAACAACAACAACAACAAATTCAAATGGGAAACATATTCCCTTCAACCGAAATAAATTCACCTTCAATTGTTATAAGAGAAGCAGCTAGACTAGAACTGAAAGTAGTATGACGGCCTTCTGCTCGAACTGGAATTTCAGACAAGCTAACAAGAGTTTTACGCCAGTGTATAAACAAAATAGCTGCCTTATGACATGGAAGGACTTGAACGGTGTCCAAGGCAACACACACACACACACACACACACACACACACACACACACACACACACACACACACACACACACACACACACACACACACACACACATGCACGCACGCGCGCACAGAGAGAGAGAGAGAGAGAGAGAGAGAGAGATGTAATTAAGGTTCATTCACACAGACTTTTGTGCAAGCCCTACCAGACGCCAGTAAGAGCTAACAATGCCTCTCTTTCTATATTATGTCAGGTGGCGCTCGCGGACAACGGCTCACGGTACCACGACACTGGCATGCATACGAGGGCTGTTCTTAAAATAGTGAGACGTTTTGTGTGTGTGTGTGTGAGGGGGGGGGGGGGGGGGGGGGAACATAAATGACGGGGCTACGAGAAATGGCCAGCACAAATATTTCAAGTGTCCTCAGCCAGGAATCGAACTCACGACCCGAGCATTTACAGTCGAACGCTCTGCCGCTCGACAGTCCCGGCTCCCCAGTGAGACTGAAAACAAAACAAAACAAAACAAAACAAAACAAAACGAAACGAAACAACAATAATAAAGAAAGAAAGAAACAAACAACGAAAAAACAAACAAACAAACAACAAAAAAACAAACAAACCAAGAACCAATAAACAACAAGAACAACAAAACCCCAACAAAACCCCATAAACGACTGTAAACGGCTCATGACTAGGTACACTCGTCTCTGCAGCTACCGTATGCCATGGTCCACGGATATTCCATGTTAGAACGGTTGCAGGGAGACCCGTAGTCGTCTACCGTTCCAACGTTCGCACACGTGGATATTTCGTGCCGTTCAGGTCAGTCTCACTACTTTGACATAGGCCCTCGCGCAGTTTTTTTTTAAATCCCCTAGCACCAGAACCACCCATTGACAGATTATTCCAGTGCGTGCTTGTCATCGCCAAATTCTGATTATACGTTTGGAACACCTGAAATGACGACAGCTCCGCTTAGCCGACTGGGAACGAGGCGGAAATTTGACAAATCAGGATCAAGTAATTGTCGGCGATTGTTGCGCTAAAATGGATCGCAATGTTGGCATAAATTGAATTCCATAGACTCTCATGAGGACAAACTTGGAAAATTAAAAACACTCATGTCAATCGATGTTTAGCATAATATGACGTCAGATTGTTGTTGTTGCTGGTGTTTTGTTTGTTTGTTTGTTTGGGTTTTTTTTGGTTTGTTTGTAAAGGAGCAGCTTTTAGCCTACCTGTGGGAGCCCCTCGGAGCGGAGCGGAGGTGCAAAGATGCGGTCGGTGACAACTCTGTACCATCGGGCTTCACTACGCTTACCCTCTGTAATGACCCGCAACAAGCTAACCGAGACCTGAGCCGAGACAACTAATCACTAAGAAGGAAAAAATAAACACGCGCGGTGACAAGGAAAGTGGACAGGTCTGAACAACTGTGGTCAAAATTGATCGAAAGGTATAAGGTAAGAGTAACGTGGCAGGGTAAAGCTACTTTGTTTTACTTAACGTTCCCACGTAAGGTGATTTATGAGGAACTTGAATTACTGCACATTTCTAGATGAAATAGTGCATACTGCTATTTTCAGGAGGGGGTGGGGCTAGGGTCTAGAAAGTGACCATACTGCCCCCCATTAATTGCAACTGTTTAGAGCAGTGTGATGTTCAGGTTAGGTGCATGCATAGTTGTTTCTCGTTACTTAAACAGTTCAGCACTGAGTTATTTGTTGAATGTGACAGTCCACAAAGGCATGGCATTTGCTTGGTGGGGTTGGGGGATTGTGTTGTACATACACACAGCCATCATTTTCAAAATACCATAGGAATATAGAAGATGAGGCAGCTGCATTATAAACCTTATTATACATGCTTAAATTCAGTAAGTCAGCACTTAATATGTCTCAACCATGTACACATAATCATTTCTTGTTCAGCAGATTTGTGCTGCCCAGCAGCACACTTGGACAGCTAGTGTCTTAGATGCAGGTATAGTGCATACTTGTGGCTTAGATTCAAGTACAGTGCATACTTGTGTCTTAGATTCAAGTACAGCGCATACTTGTGTCTTAGATTCAAGTACAGTGCATACTTGTGTCTTAGATTCAAGTACAGTGCATACTTGTGGCTTAGATTCAAGTACAGCGCATGCTTGTGTCTTAGATTCAAGTACAGCGCATGCTTGTGTCTTAGATTCAAGTACAGTGCATGCTGATATTTTCGCACCCAGGATCTGTCACTAGAAATAGCACCGGTTTGATAATATTTAATTTAGTTTCAAAGTATTTTCACATCTGGCAATGAATCCATATAGGTTCACATTTTCTATAACTGCAATAACTTGTCTGTACGTGTCAGGCTGTGGAAGTGCTTAGTCCAGTAGCAAACCCAGGACATTTTTTTAGTCCACACAGGATGAATGAGGTGTGTGGTGGTGAGTGTGTGTGTTAGGCTGGTTGGTTGACTTGCGTGGATGTGTGTGTATGGTTGTTTTGTTGTTATCTGTAGGGGGCTGTTATATTGTTGGTTGCATAAAAAAAGTGAAATGTAGGTAGGATCAGGTACAGGCAATATGTTTTCGACGCGAGGTTAGCATTAAAAAAAAAAAACGTTCAATATTGATCATGGTTAGAAATATGCGGACAGTAACATTGTGTTTAAATTCATTGAAATTACAGCATGTATAGTGACTGAAAAACGGTGTGCTTGATCAGTGTTGATGTCTTACATTGTTAGATTGGTATGGTATACAAACTGGGGCTATGGGCGAGTGGAGGGATGGGTAGAGAGGGTGGTCATACCTCTCACTGCAAGGCCGTAGCAGCAATACCGGCCACTCCGGCCATGGCCGGACCACTTTTTGGCAAAAACAGTAAACAAAAAACAACTCGTCTTCATGAGTACATTCAGGAGGGTTTCTAAAGCAAAAGTTCTTCCAAAATAATGCCTCTTCACCAAAATATTTTTTAACTTGCGTTTCCCTGTTCAAACAAGTAACAAGTAATTCTTTTGTTTTCCGTTGAAGTTGAGGAGAAGATAATGGCCAGGGATCGTACCTTTTTATTTATTTTTTTTATGGCCGGAGCACTTTTAGGAGCTGTGCTACGGCTCTGCACTGTCTCCATTGAGTGCTTTCTGGATCAGTTTGATGTCAGAATTTTTTTTTTTTTTTTTGCTGTTGTTGGTTTTTATTGATGGGTGTGGGGCTTCCCTTTTACTTACTGTATAAATTTACTTCTTTCTTTCTTTCGTTCTTTATTGTAATTTTTAAACTCTGTGTGGACATTTGGACAGCGCCACCCTCTTTCTGAATGCATTGCGTTTACGTGCTTTCCATGCTGTGGTCCCTTATTCTACAACGCTGTCGTAGACCATACGCGCGCCTAGTTTAAAATATTACAGTCCTTTCTGAGTTACAGAGCGAACGCAGCAACCACATGGACCCGTTCACCGGGTCGCAAATTCAATCGTCTATGGCAAAATACGGCAAATGGCGGACACGGAACGATCTCGTTCAGTTTACTTTGTTTATTTACAGCGACAGGGTCGTGCGGCCAGATTTGCTGAGGTCATTTTGGCTGGTGTAGCCAAGATACAAGCTGCTGATTGAGGTTCTTTTAATACGGCAAAGTTTGGTGGTGTGAAAGTCGAAACTCACGAACTCTGTTCTAATCAGACTGTTTGAATAGGAAAACGGTGATTCGATTTGAAGTTTTGCTCTCAAACGTTGGAAAGTGTCTTTTGGGGTGATTTTTCTCTCTCCTGAATTTGACCTGTGAAAAGAATGGTCTGACTGCCACCTCACTTCGTTTCCTAGCTGCAAAAGTCAAATGAATAAGAAAACCAGCTGATCTGAACGAAAGATCACCAACAGTATCAATGACATTAAATTTAAAATTCGAACGCCTGAACCCCACACGTATCGGGCATTTGGGGGTAGATCAAAGGCAGCCATAGGGGGGTACCGTGTGTAGTTAAAATTAATGGTCATTATCGTATAGCTTTGGCAGTAAAGCCCGCGACGTACAACGTCGCCAGCAGCATACCCTGCCCCCAAGCCACACTGAACGCGACATTCAACTCTCATCACTAGGACGAGACTGTCGAGCACCGCATTGCTTCCGGTTGTCTGGGCATGGATGCGAAACTTGTTTGGGTGCGTGTGGCAGACTTGGAAGGAACGCTTGTGGCAATTTTCAAAGAGTCTGACGTGTAGCTGCAACTGAGACAACTGCCTGAACGGCAAGCAGGTGTACATTCCAGACGTGTGTGGGGGACTCGGGCGGTGCACTGACAGTTTCAAGATGAGTTTGAAGTGTTGCTGCCCCCCCCCCCCCCCCCCGCACACACACACTCACGAGAGAGAGAGAGAGAGAGAGAGAGAGAGAGAGCCTAAGCGGTATGCAGGTCATTTCCGGCGCGTTTGGCAGCCACCATCAGTCTTTACCAGATTTCGTAGATCACGTCACGTGACTTGTTTTCAGTTGATGTTTTAAACTCCGCACACACTGTCGCTGTACAGTGTCGCCACGCTGTACAGTGTCGCCAGCGACATAGTGTGCGACATATCCTGTGACTGACCCAAACTCCACGACAGTGCCCATGTGAGCCCTAGTGTACATTGAAAGATAAGGTCTATTGTTGGGCTGTGTAGTCTACCCGGTCTCTGCCAGGGTAATAACGTCCGACGTGACTTGAGCTCCATACATGCATGTCTGTAACGCAGAGGGAATACAGTTTCACATTCTGTGAGGGAGAGTAAATGTTCGAGGAGAAGGCTGTTTTGAAAATGAAGCTTTTGTTTGTGGCCAGTCTGCTACTTGGCTTGGTGGAGAGGTAAGAGATTTGCCTAAGTCATAAAGAAGACATGTTCGCACGCTGTGAAAGTTTTGCTAATTTGAACCGTTATTTTTACGGCAATATGTTTAAATCGTGCAGAAAAATACATTACTACTACAAATACAGCCAATAAAAGCACGAATGAAAGAGTGAACAAATGGACAAATAAGAGTGCATTCATTCACTAGTGAAAGAAAGAAAAAAAGAAAGAAAGTAGATTTATGATGAAACAGAATAAACTAACTAACTAAGGGGCTTACTATTGCACATATGTGTATCGTGAACATTACTCTACTGTTTCAGGTTTCATGGTTTGTCTTGTGGGGATTGCGACCACGACAATATCACAGCTTCATGTGGACCGCCGCCATCTTGCACAGAAACCGCCCTTGATGCTTGTGGGTGCTGCCCTCTATGCGCCAAGGTATACAATTCGCCAAATGCGTCACGAAAAAAAAAATAAAAAAAATTGAAGCTTTGGCATAGTGATCGCTAGTTGAATCTGCATGCAAGATAAAGTCAGTCGCAGTAACCAACGGAATTTGAAATGTCGCAATTATTTACCACTGAAAAAAATGTATCTAAAGACGTGCCATAAGGATTATAATGGTAAAATGTCACAAGTGCTTATATGAATTCCATGGCGTTCAGTTCCTTTTTTCCAGATGGCGGTAGATTTATACCAAGTTTCAAGTTTATTATTATTTCAGGACCCCATTGGGGCATGTGAAGAAAACAAACGAAAAAAAAAACAAAAAAACACAAAGCCACACATAACAAAAAGCAAACGACGAAAACAAAATACAGACCGGAAGAAAGAAAGAAAAATACAATGTACACAGGAAAAACTAAAGAATACACACACACACACACACACACACACACACACACACACACACATATATATATATATATATATATATATATATATATATATAAAACATGACGGGGAAAATGAAAAATACCGACAATTTGATAACTGCTTATCAATACCATGGCATTTATACGCTCTTTAACAATATAGTGGGATACTCTGTCGTGGTATTCTCTTGGTGCGCAACTTTCATGCAGTGTAATTATTTCATACAAATGTAAACTGCGGCTGATAGAATTGTTTGACAAGGTGCAACAGTTAGAGGTTGTTTGTACCTGTGTGCGCGCGCGCGCGCGCGTGTGTGTGTGTGTGTGTGTGTGTGTGACCCAGATGGCCGGGGAGAGTTGTGGAGGCCCATGGGATAGCTACGGAACCTGTGCTAAAGGTCTCACCTGCCAGCCCGATACCACTGCCACCCCAGTCTTGGGCGCCGGGGGATACTTCTCCGAGAACTGGGATCCTGTTGGTACCTGCGTTGACCCAGTCGGTACGCATCATGCAGGCTCTGTTCCAGCCTGAGTTTTCAATCAAATCAAATCCAATGTCCACTTGCAAAACGAAGAGGTACTCCAAGAGGAAGGTTCATGCTCGTTATGCTCACATAACTGAACAGAGGAGAAGGAGAAAAACAGAAGATAAGAAGAAGTGTGTTTCCTGCGTTTAGCACTACACGAGATTTTCAGGTTCTGTTAAATAACAGCAGGTTTGAGGGCTCTGGCAAAGAGTTCCGTAGAGTAGGGACAATGTTCGTGATGGATCTAGCGTCAACGAGAGCAGAAAGAATCCTCAATGAGATATTTATGTGGAAACGCCTTGAACTGAAACTGAAGGAGTTCGCAGAGACTGAACATATTCAGAGCAGGAACGACTCAATATCCTGCAGTCTAAGCCTTTCTGTAACCTTGAACACCCCCTAGAACTCCTTCGCGTGTGTAAAAATTAATGTAAAGAAAGAACAGCAGTGGATTGTTACATACTTTCTTGTCGTGAAAGTGATTTTTTTCACATACAGATGATGTTACCAATCGGTAGAACAGTGGGCAGTTTTCTCAGTTTTTTTACAGCTGCAAGAAAACGGCACTAGCAAGATCACCAAAAGCAAAAACCAGAATGGCTTTGAAGCCGCAGATGTTACGTGAAGACGACCTTGGGTCTTATTTAAAACTCTCATGACCGACTGCTTCTGCCTCTGTTGTCAGCTTCCGTGTGGCATGAATAACACCATCAAATATTTCTATTTCAGCGTACAAGCTGGAGCACAGCCCTTGCATGCGCCAACTGGCAGCCTTCCTGGAGTTTCAAAAGTCCCGCGACAAGAGAAGTGCCGGCGACAGCAAGAGTAAACTAGAGAAGTTCCCGGAGATCGACCTGACCACCCCAACGGACTTGATCACGATGCTCGTCACCGAGACCGTCGCTGCTGAGAGTACCCAGGCCCAGGAGACCGTCACTGCTGAAAGTACCCAGACCCAGATGAACGAAACTCCTCCCACGACGATGCGGACAACAGAGGCAGAGACGACGACTGGGGGACGTGAGGAGAACACAACTGTTGGGTGCGTCAGGAAGCCCTCCTGTACACCAGACGGTAAGACTGCATGATCACGCCAACTGTTCACATGTTGTCCAGGCGTCCGAATTGCACTCTCCCCCCCCCCCCCCCCCGCCTCCCTTTCCAAATCAGATACAGACAACACTGAAAATAGGCAGAAATGCCAGGAACAAAAAAGGGGTTACAGAGCTAAAGATCTGGAAGGAGGTCGGCTGTCTGAGTCACCTGGGAACAATGTAACCTCCCCCCTCCCCCTACCTCCACGAAACTTTTCATCGTCTTCCACACCATGCCCTCCTCCCCCCCACCCTACACACACACACACACACACACACACACACACACACACACACACACACACACACACACACACACAACAAACAAGCAAACAACAAAAACAAGAACACCCTCTTATAAACAACCCCCCCCCAAAAAAAAAAAAAAAAACCCAAACAAACAAACAAACAAAAACCCACACACAACAATAAACAACAACAACAAAACACCATGCTAAGGCCTGCCGTCTCCGTCTCTCAAACGGTGGCTGATGACAATGATGACTGATATGGCGCAAGTCTTCACCCTGAGGGCCAAGTACGCTAAGGGACAGGTTTTGAATAAATGATAAGAAAACAGAGCCGCAAAGAGATGTCATCAGTATGGAGGCTGCATTCTTCAAAGGCCACGCAGAATAGATCTACTTATGTCAATTTTCTAACATTTTTCATTTGGGCATCCACAGGGTTTTACACCCCGACGCAGTGTGACGGGTGTGTCGGCGAATGCTGGTGTTCGTTCATTGATGGTAAAGAGATCTCGGGAACGCGGGGTCCCGCCCGCACAGTCAGATGCTGACCACATCGCAACGTACCCGATGATGTCATCTCTCTGTCCAGTCATATGCGGCACCTCGGCTAAGGTGCTGAAGGGACTTTTTCTGTTTTAGTTAAAAATTAATGGTGTCGACTATTTTCTCTTCTTTCTTTCTTTTGTGAAATGGTGTCTCACATTTTTGTTAGTTTCTTGTAATTGAAACTGCTGCTGCGACCAGTGTGATGCTTCACTTGATTAATTAGGCATAAAGTACTTTTTCATTTCCCTTTTCTCTCTGTGTGTGTGTGTGTGTGTGTGTTTGTGTGTGTGTGTGTGTGTGTGTCTGTGTGTGTGTGTGTCTGTGTGTCTGTGCAGTGTATGGCGAGAACAAAATGACAAAAAGGAAAACTTCGTGTAACAACACAGAAATAAATTACTAGCCACGACTGACAAATTAAAAGTTTTATCAAATTTGTTTCAACAAAAGTGTATATTTGCGGCACATATAAAAGCAAAAATGTGCGTTAAAAAAAAACACGAAAGAGGACATCCGATTAGTATAGCTCCTTTTGTGTAGAATTCGTAAATTAGACAAGATGGCATGTAATGACTGAAAAAGCAGTTCCGATTTTCTTCGATGCGATTATTTCATCTGACCAAAAAAGTGTTATCTTACATGATGTAAAGCAAGGATTCACAGGTAAGCGTTTCTTGATTTCCTGTGAAGTCTGATTTAGACTTTCATATGTACATATGTTGATGGAAACAGAATACCTTCACAACACAGGGAATGCAAAGTGTCTGTGCATGTACTGACAAACCTATTTCTGCAAAATTATGAACCCGCCAAGCGCCGTGGTTCGTTCAGGGTGCTGATTGTGGTATTGTATACCCATTTGATCAGACAGGAGAGAGGTACTCTGCTTGACTTCAAAAGCAAAACGATTCAAATAATAATAATAAATAATTTTAAAAAAATTCCGCGAAATCCTAGCCCTCCTGTTTTCCTACACTTCCCATTCTGACTCTCTTGTCAACCGCCATGGGGAAGACAGGAGCTTCCACCTGACCGCGTGACAGCATCTTCCTAACTCTTCTCGCAGCACAGGCTGTGGCGGTAGCCAGTCTTTGGGTATCGAGCGGGGACTGGGGCAGAGGATGAGAACCTCCATCGCCTTCAAGTGATTGTGAGCTGGCAGGCTGAGGAGAAGCTTGTGTTCTGGCTGCTCGTAATTGTGGAGTTAGCTGCGAGAAACGCGGGGGAGGGGCCGGAAGCCTGGCTTTGATCATTCGGAACCTGCCAGACTGTCTGACAGTCTGTGGTGGTAGTGCTGCTGTTAGTGGTGGTGAAGGTGACTGGCCTCTCAAAGCATCCATCGCTGTCTGATCCGGAACGGTGTGGATGGTATCGTCCAAACGTAGGGGCCTTAAGGGTTCAGTTTTCGGGGGAACAGGAGGCCAAGCGGCTGATGGTACATCCGGTGCCCGGAGGATGCCAGGAGTTTTGGTCTGCTTGACAGAAACAGTGACAGGCAAATAGCCAGTGTTTTCTGTTGCCGGAGAATCATCTGGAGGATGAGGAAGCTTAGCTGCTGACTCTTCTGGCAATATCTGAGTGCTCACGATCTTGCTGTTCCCCCACTCCACGTACTTGGTGGAAGGTCTTCCTGCCTCATGTGGTGTTGGTTGCGGAGGAGGGTGCGGGATCTTCACACACTGCAGGAAAGATCGAGTCTCCTCTTTATGCTTCTGATGCTCAAGCCATTTCTCCTTCTGTTTCCTGTCAAAGAGCGTTTTACCGAAGTCGTAGGACCTTCTCTGGCAAGCCTTGAGGTCCATGACGTCAGGGAAGGATGTGGTGGAGGCCGACAGGGCGTTGGCGGCACGCTGGATGGCGAAGGCTGGAGCGGTAAACGTCGGGTATCGAGGAAACCTTCTGCTGTGACCCATGTGATGCTGGTTGGCGTTTTGCTGACTAATGGGCTCTCCAGTCGTGTCTCTGCTCTCGCAGGCAGCCGATTCGGAAAGGGATTTCTTTCGTCCTTCGGTCGCATTCTGTGTCTCGTTTTCTGCCACGTTGCCACAGGTTGACCTTCTCATGGACGCCGCGTCGGCCAAGGTCGTGGCGGAGTCTGTGGAGCTGAGGGTGCAGACAGTGACCGATGACGTCTCGCGCCTAATGATGGTCGCGCTTCGCTGCCTCCCTTCCTTAGGTCCCGCCTCACTGGGCACGGACGTCCTTGACAGGTCACGTGAGGTTGGAGTGCAGGACCTGCTGTTCTGAGGCCGGTTGACCAAAGTGGATGAAGACACCATAGCGGTTCTTCCCTCGCGCCTCGTCATCGCCATATCGCCCACCCAGAATTTTGCTACGTCCAGCCGTCTCTGCTCGGACGGCGGATGTGGCGTTTCGATTCTTGGTGGCACAAGCTGTATGCTGTATTCCGCCTCTTTCTTCTTCTTCATCTTCTTCTTCTTCTTGTGCTTCTTTTTCCTGCTCTCATGTCTCGCTTTCTTTCTCCGCACCACCAGGCTCCCATTCTCCTCTGCGCCGGCGCCAAAAGCGGGCCTGCCGATCTGTTTTATGATCTTTCGCCAGTCATTCAACAACGGATTAACTGCCGCCGTGAAATTCCTGTGGCTGCTGGAGCTCCTAAATCCCCTCTTGTCTTCCCCGGCCAGGAGGTGACTGCTAGTGAACTGGGAGGGCCGAGTGTGACTAGACTGTACACCCTGGAGATGAGTTGTGAACGGAGGCCTCGAGTGTCGGGAGCGTGACCTGCCCTTGTAGAGTAAGGACAGGTGTTCCTGCTCCGGCACCTCGTCCACGTACACCATCCACGCCTTGCGGGTAGACCTGGAAGAGAAACGCCGAAGAACCGAGGTTTTAGGAATGGGCAGACGGGAAAGTCACGCACTCATGCATGCCAACAGCCAGAGAGAGCGAGAGAGAGCGCACACACACACACACACACACACACACACACACACACACACACACGGACTGTCAAACGCACGCAAGCGTTTTGCAGAGGAAGCAATAATCAGCAACGCTTATCAGCATAATTATTTGTTCGACCTAGTGTTTGTTCTGGTGAGACACTCTCTCTCTCTCTGGCTGTTGGTGACTCCACAGGATATAACTAACTGCCATCTGTACCTTACGGCGCTCCGGTTGAAGTCCCTGCTGGCCTCCAGGCTGGCTTTGCTGCCGCTGGTCATCGAAACAGTCCGACTGACTCCCTTAGAATCAAGCTGCACGCTCTCGTCCTCTCCATTTTCATCGTCCTCTGTTTTTCTTTCGCCGTGTTTAGATACAGTTTTGCTTGACCCTGCCTTTGACGCGGAAGCTTTGGTCTTCGCGGCAGTGAGTTTAGCCTTGCCTGATGTCTCGGCGGTTTTCCTGGGTTGCGCAGTCTCCGTCCTGTCAGTAGGTCTTCTGGTGGTGCACATAATGTCCGTGGCGTCACTGGCTGCTGACGGTAGGGATTCTGTCTTTGCCTTGTTTTCGTTTTGGTCGCCGTGCTCACTCGCAGCCTCGAGTGCCTCTGGGTCTTCCTTGTCGCTTTCTCCTTTCTCTGATCCGATCCCTTCATCCCCGGCCTCGCTTGCGGCATCCTCCTGTTGGGTTTCAGAGCCATCGGCCTCCGATTCACTCTCTGCCTTATCCGATCCATCTCCAGCTTCATATGCTACGTCCTCTGGTGCATGTTCGCTGGCTTCCTTTTCCGATCCATCTCCAGCGTCGGATGCTACCTCGTCCTGTTCATTTTCACTGGCTTCCTTTTCTGATCCATCTCCAGCGTCGGATGCTACGTCGTCCTGTTCATTTTCACTGGCTGTCCTTTCCGATTCGTCACCTGCTTCGGACACCCCTTCCTCTCCTGCCTCGCTTCCAGCATCTCCTTCCTGGACGTCAGCATCACCAGCTTCGGAAACCCCAGCTTCACTCTCTGCCTTCTCCGATCCTTCGGCTTCGGCTTCGGATCCTGCGTCCTCTCGTTCGTTTTCGGACTCTGATGGCACTGGCGTTTCCCTCCCGCTCGCAGCCGCAGGTTCATTCTCAGGTTCTGAAGCGTCTCTCTCGCTCGCCATGGATTGGTCGTCTCCAGCCTCACTTGTAGCGTCAGATTTGGTATCCCCCTCATCGCTGTCTACGTCCGCGGTGCCTCCTGCCTGCTCCTCGCCCTCTTCGGGCTCATCAACCTCTTCAGTTTTGGACGGCACTTGGGACAGATAACTCAGGGTGCTACCTGGCTCGCTACCTGCAAACCACAGAACGAACCCCATAAATACATCTGACTGGGATGAGCTCAGCGTTTTTTACCACCGAGGCTGGTTGGTTGTTTGCAGGTTTAAGGCCCTTATCCATCACATGTATACGGGTGATAGCAAAGACAGGGAAACAACAACAACAACAACAAAAACAACAACAAAAAAGCCAGGATATTTTGCTCCCCGCCAGGATTCAGACGCATGACACATCGAAAGTCCAATGCTTTACCATCTCGGCCATCCAGGCTCCCCGAATGATCACCACGCATTTACCACTGCTCATTGTCGTCTGCTGAGAACTCTGTATATCTTTTTTTTTCAGTTCACAACTACACGGTCTGGTTTTAAACAAACTGCCTTCTCGATCGAGGGCACTCGGTGTAAACCTGTTATCGGTCTGCTAAACGTACTAATCATGCACGGGCACCAGGATCAGAATACCAAAATACTCGAAAGACGCTCAGAGGACAACATATAAAACGCACAAATTGTCTAGAAGTGGTGAATCTGGTCCCAACTATCAGCCTCCACTTATCCGGGAACGGAGCTGATACAACTAGACGGAACCAACAAAGCAGGAATGTTACTAAAATTTCATTCTGTATGAGCGAACGTACCTTCCATAACAGCAAACTAACCTTCCGTGACCTTAAACGTATCTTCTGTTACAGCAAATTTTAACTGGCTCACACGTTCAAATTTTTTGTAGTAAAAATAAAAAGCTACTGTCACGCGTCATATACTTTGTGAGAGAAATCACAAAATCCTTTTGAAATTGGAATAACCGCTGTCAATCATAGAAGTCTTTTCTGCCGATGCTAAGTCAGTGGTGATTGGCTTGTGCGTGCGTGCGTGCGTGCGTGTGTGTGTGTGTGTGTGTGTGTGTGTGTGTGTGTGTGTGTGTGTGTGTGTGTGTGTGTGTGTGTGTGTGTGTGTGTGTGTGTGTCTATCAAATGTAGATGTGAGCAAGTAGTGTGTTAATGTAAGAAGGTTGCTTTTTTGTCTGATCTGGTTACTGTGCTCTGTTGTGATATATGCCTCAATGTGAACAGACTACCTGTAGCCATGCTGGCTGAATGGATACTTATGAATATCTAGACATATGTGCCTGTACCCCCTAATGGGGTTTCTGGAAATAAATGAAACTGAAACTGAAACTGAACATTAGGCAACAGCGCACTTACCTTCCGGAGAGGCACACGTACCTTGTGGAATAGCAAATTTACCTTCCAGAACAGCAAACTTACCTTTCGGAACAGCCAACTTACCTTCCGTAACAACTAATAGCTGATCAGATTCTTGATCACACAGAGGGGGCAGAGACTGCGTGGTTGCGTACAGTTCAAACCGGCCGCCCGTTGACGACTTGCGGTTGGCGGTGTCGTCCGCGACGTTGGTCTTACTGATTGTGCGCTCTTCGATAGACTGTGCACGGTTCAAGCCGACATGAACATAATCAGGCTCTTCTTCGCCGTGACGCTCAGAAGAATGCGATTTGGCGGCACCCCTGGAGAGTGGCGTCTTTCGCTGAAATTCCGGCATGGCCACGGTAGGCGACCCGACAGACTTGCTGCGCCCTCTCTCCACTATCGGCCTATCATGAGGGCTGTAAGACTCTGAAATGCAGCGCCTTTTAAAGTCAATCTTTTTCACTGCTAGTGTCTGTTGCTCCGGTCTGCTCTCCGCGGGGCCCTGCCTAGTCAGCCCTTGCAGGATGCCGGACAGGGCACGCCTCAGGAACTCCTGGTCTCGCGAGCGAGTCACGGACAGCACTGGCCGGGTCTTTTTGTCGAACGTCTTTAGGCCCAGTTCCTTGGTGGCCTGCTGCAGTGTCTTACGTTGGACCCTGCCCTCTCGCACGTCCACCAGCAGCGCTCGGAGGTGCTTCTCCAGCACCTCTTGCTTCTCTTCCCGCGCGCTGCTGTCCGTCATGTCCAGGAAGAAAGCGCGACACAGCTTGTCCAGGTCATCCTCCACCAGCTCCCCTGCCTTCACGTGATCCAGAGTCCGCAGCGTGGCTTGTACAACCACGTCCGTGATGTAGCTATCGTCATCGGCCACTGTGTCCTCAGTGTCGTGATCCTCTCGACCACCACTGACTTTTGACACAACCCTTTCCATGAAGTGAATAACTTTGGACATGTCATCCTGCTTGATCATCTCTGTCATCATCTCCTCCTCTTCTGCTTCTTCGTCCTCGGTTTCTACTAATGCGTCCTCCCTCTGGAACAAGTCCGAGTAACATTGTTGGAACGTCCTGTCCAACACGCTGAGCACGATCATGCGTCTACCATGCATTTCTCTCTCCTCGTCCCTCTCCCACAGCTCCTCTACTCGTCCGCTGCTCTCCTGCTCCTCTTTCGCTTTCCTCACTTCGCCCAGCCTTCTCTGCTCGTGCTCGGCTTCTTCCTGCATGTGCCTGATGACGGCGTGGAAGCTTCTGGCCACTATGGCGTTACTTTCGCTGAGCGTCTTGTGATCGATGTCTTTCACGGAGGCTGCGAGCGAAATCTGGGCGGCAATCTCCTGCACGGAAGATAACACAGCAGACCGTTAGAGAAAGATTAGTGCACAACACACCTTCCGTCGTGGATTCTGACGGCAGACACTCAGTAATGCTGTTACCTGGAAACACCAGTTACAGAAAAGGGAATCTGGCCTGCGAATTCTGAGGCACAGGGTTCGAATCCCCCGATGGGCAGGGATTTGACTGGGGATTAATTTTTTCCTTACCAAATGGTGTAAAAATTCACGTGCAGGCTAGTTTGCGGAACGTGCCTTGAATTCGTGTACACACGTATGCATTAAAGTCCCATTCGGATAAAAAAAAAAAAAAAAAAAGACAAGCCAAAAAAAAAAAAACACCAGCAAACCAAACGAACGAACAAAACACAACGAACCAACCAACCAACCCAGCAACCAAACGACGACAAAAAAAGACGTACACATTGCACAGTACTACCACCGTAACCGCTAGAAAACAGCCTGAGCACTTGGACTAATGCCACATGGGAGACGTCTTAGTCCAAACAAACATCGACCACGGCTCGAACACGAGCCGGAAAAATTAGAGCAAAGGTATGTTGTGGCCGCATGTCACAAAAGTAACGGCGTGTTTGGTTGTGTTCGATGTTCTTTCTGAGCGAAATGTCTCCGATGTGAAATCCACGGAGCTCAAACCCCCTTTCCAGACGACTACAGACAAGCAGACACTGTCTAATCTGTTACTCTGCCCACGGACCCAGTCCTCAGTGACGCCGCAGCAACCAAACAAACATCGACCACGTTGTGGCCGTATGTCACAAAACCAGCACGGACGAACGGCGTGTTTGGTCGTGTTCGATGTTCTCTCTGAGTGAAATGTCTCCCATGTGAAATCTACGGAGTTGAAACCCCCCTCTCCAGACGACTACAGATAAGCAGACACTGTCTAATCTGTTACTCTGCCCACGGACCCAGTCCTCAGGGACGCCGCAGCGACAAGACAACACACCTGAAACCCACTAACCTACATTGATAGACAAAACATTCTGTACACAGAAGGTTACAAGTTCTGAGACACCACCAACACCCAAACGACCGATAGCTGTGTTTACAGACCTGGAGATTGTTGAGGATGTACTCGTCCAGGAGGAAGGGGAGGCCAGGGACGGTGAATGAGCTGCGTCCACCTTGGCTACCGCGCGGTTGGACCGGGCGGAGAAACTTGTTGAGTTCGTGCATCTCTTGTAGCACATCGCGGAAAGTCTGAAACAGAACTAGTCCCTCACTTTGTGGATGCTGTCACTGTTACGCCACATCCGATTGCGTAATCGCTCACCGATCCATTTAGTGTGATGTAACGTCACAGCTAACGCCGGAAAGAGGCTTGAAGGTCGAAAATTTGCCGACCTCAGACCTTCCAAAGTGCGGCAGAAATAGCACACAACAACTGCGAATGCTACAGAAATGTAACAGACTGTGGTGGACAAGTTACACAATCAGGGTCAGTTCAGGAGGAAACGGGCAAAGTGTTGCGAGTGACCACAATTTCTGTTTTACTCACGCGTCGGTTAAGGGTCAAAATCACCCCCGCCTCGCGCAAAATGCGATAGCAGTAAACCAACCCACTATACCACACCGGCCGCCCAAACATCTTGTACGGATTTACTTTGCTGTGACTTCAGGAAACGCAGGCAGGCATGCAGATAGACAGATAGACAGACTCACCACCAGGATGTTATGTGGGAGTGAGGCGTTACTGGATCTCCAGACGGAGGCCAGGCGTGCCCTGTACAGGTGGGACGCTCTGGGTGACAGAGGCAAGATGGACAGCTTTTTGCCCGGGGTGATGTGGAACCCCACTTTTGCTTCCTCCACGTCTTGCTCAACCTGGTGGGTATCGGAATGCAGCATTCGTAGACAAATAGTTGAATTTAACTGGCACACACGTTCACGTGCATGCACAGAGAGAGAGACAGAGAGAGAGAGAGAGAGAGAGAGAGAGAGAATGGCAATGAGAATTCCATTATTTGACAATAGTAAACGGAACAGAGAGAGAGAGAGAGGCTGACATACAGAGACAGATAACAAGACACAGAGACAGATAACAAGACAGACAGACTGAATGAGTGAATGTGCATCCCCTCTCCCCCACACCCACAAGGGGCTGAAAAAAGAAATGAATAAAAGGCAACCATCCCACCCCCTGAGGGGGGAGGGAAAAGAAAAAAAAAGAGCAGCCACCACCACACCTCATCCCTCAGAATGAAACAAAGAAACCACGTGAATAACAGCAACAACAACATTTTTTTAAACTTTAAAAAAACAAACTGGGTCGTTACCTTTTTGAAGAGAAACTCTACGATGCCTCTGGCCTTGCCGACACTCTGCTTACTGATCTCTGGCTTTTCGTCCGAGGATTCCTGCTGAAGCTGCACGAGACACAGCTCCGACTTGACAGCGCGAAGTGTCGTGCAGATCACGTTTGACAGTTGATGGGACACCTCCGGCTCAAAGAACTGCAAAACGCACAACCATGACAACTATAATGGGATGTCCACGCCACGGCTGCTGAAGACGACCCGCTGTCCGCTCTCCACGGACTATGGACAGGCTCACCAGTAACCCATCTTAAAGTGTTTTACTAAGCCACAACAATACTGGGGTGTCCACACTCTGACTGCCGACGTCGACCCGTTGTCCGTGTCTAAACACGTTCTACAGGCTGACTAGTAACCCATTTAAAACTTTTCCAGTAAGTTATTCTAAACAGTTCTAATAACCTACTTCAAACTGGTCTAATGCTGAGTCCATCTTGCCTTGCGGGCGCCGCGAATCAGCTATAAATACAAGAAAGCCTACATATAAGGCCCGCCCTGAATCTCCCCTCACCCGAACACAGGCCTCTGATTTTATAACTCGAGACATACAACACTTTCAAGGGCTCATATTAAAGCTTTCACACATTCAGAAAATAATCGTTTTTAGCTTTGTTAGGCTCGCACATTGTAATTTGAGTCGATGTGTATCAAACAAACAAGCAAACATGTAATTTCGTATACAATCCGATTGGATTTGTGACTTCCATAATATCATTGAGAGATTGAAGATTTACACGCAGGATGACTCTACAACGACCCCCCCCCCGAACACACACACACACACACACACACACACACACACACACACACACACACACACACACGCCCGCGCACGCGCGCACCCTTCAGGCGGACTTTTTTGTTGTTGTTTGACGCGGGTAGTTTTCAATGACGTGACCGGTCACTCGAGTTTGTATCAGCCTACCCCCCCCCCCCCCCCCCCCCCCCCCCCCCCCCAGACACACACACATCACGGACATCGCGTACCTCATCGCTTACGTCGACGTCTTCGTCTATAGGGACAGATTGAGCGACGCTGAGTGTGCCCTGCTGTATACTGGCCTCTATGGTGTCCAATGTATTGCACAAGATCATTTTGGCCATTGGGACAGCATCCTCCTGTATAGGGAAAATATAAAGGTCCAGGAATCATACAATACAAGCAACAGAGAGAGAGAGAGAGAGAGAGAGACAGACAGACAGACAGACAAAGAGAGAGTGTGAGAGAGAGAGTGTGAGAGAGAGTGTGTGTGTGTGCGTGTGTGTGTGTGTGTGTGTGTGTGTGTGTGTGTGTGTGTGTGTGTGTGTGTGTGTGTGTGTGTGTGTGTGTGTGTGTGTGTGTGAGAGAGAGAGAGAGAGAGAGAGAGAGAGAGACAAACAGACAGACAGACAGACAGAGACACTGCAGAGACAGAGATAGGCAGACAGATAGACAGATAGACAGAGAGAGAGAGAGAGGCAGACAAGAGAGAGACAGCGATACAGGTAGTACTGAATGGGTGATGAGTGAGTGAGTGAGTGAGTTTTAAGGCTTAAAGCGAATGGGTGATGAAGATATTTACCAACGGTTCAGGGTTATAAAATGAATAATCAGTTTTCGTACCACCCGTCGCTAAGTACTAGTGATTCAACACATAATTAAGCCATGAAGGAAATAAATCAGGAAACTAAATAATACAGAGATACAGATAGTACTGAATGAATGATGAAAATATTTGAAAATATTTACCAACAGTTCGGGTTATTAAAATAAATAATCAGTTTTCGTACCGTCAGTTGCAAAGTACTACTGATTCAAGACATAAAATGTAATTAAGCCATGAAGGAAATAAATCAGGAAACTATTATTCTAGGAGAATTTGCCTCCCTTCGCCCTCTAGAAATTCTCCAGTAACACACATTGATCCTTCGCTGCACAATTTTATTTTTTGCTTGTTGTGCTGTTTCATACCCGTTTCATTTCAGCACAACAAGCAAAAAATAAAATTGTGCAGCGAAGGATCAATGTGTGTTACAGGAGAATTTCTAGAGGGCGAAGGGAGGCAAATTCTCCTAGAATAAGGCTTTAGAATAAATGGCTGTGAATTGTGTTGCTTCCCTTCATGCACACGGACCGTTCCGCTGAAATTGCCCCTCTCTCTCTTCCACTATCTTTTGTTCGGTGACTAAACTAAGAGGCCGTGTAGAGTCTGATAAGCACGGAAACAGCTCATAATTATAAACAGCTCAGGAAAGATGCCGCTCGTTTACGCAAATTCTTTTTAAAAAGTGAAGAAAGTGAGTTTCCTTCCAAGAAAAGAACCCCTTCAGTGTCTGCTCCACTCATTGTGTAATGCATTTTCTAATGCACGAATATGGGGAGATTTGTAATTTCAAAAACCAATCTGTTTGAACTGAAGGTGCGTTCACATTCTCATGTGTGTGTGTGTGTGTGTGCGTGCGTGCGTGCGTGCGTGCGTGCGTGCGTGTGTGTGTGTGTGTGTGTGTGTGTGTGTGTGTGTGTGTGTGTGTGTGTGTGTGTGTGTGTGTGTGTGTGTGTGTGTGTGTGCACGCGCGCGCGTGTGTGCGTATGTGTGTGTATGTATTTTACGGAAAGCTAGCATACTTTATCTTCGAAGTGCTTGGAGACTTGATGGACCAGCCCGTCAGCGTAGCTGGCCAGATGGTAGTCGAATTGTTGTAAGTTGCTGGACCTTACCATGCTATCGTCTGTACTTATATCTGTCAACAGTCAAATTACGTGAAAGTGAGCACAACCTGGAGGAGTGAATACTTCGCAATATGCGCTTATTATTGAGTAATGTTTTCGTTAACTAAGTTCGGGTTCTGAGAGGGCGGGTGGTGGTGGTGGTCACTGTGGCAAATGAGTGGTAACGTGTGTTAGTGTGTGTGTGTGTGTGTGTGTGTGTGTGTGTGTGTGTGTGTGTGTGTGTGTGTGTGTGTGTGTGTAAGTTTTGCAGGAGGATAGTCTGAGAAGGGCTGATGATGGTGGTAGGAGTATTGGTAACGTTCGTCTGTGTGTGTGCGCGCGTGAGTCAGTACGCGTGCGTGTGTTTCGGTTCTCAAAAGTACCTACGAAATGCTTATAACGTGCACGGTGCAGTCGTCTGCTATAATCACGCGCCATTTATAGTGATCATTCGCACGTATTTCAAGCAAGCGGGACAACTCTAATGGTTTAGAAATTGCGCCCCCCTCCCCCGCCCCCTTGAAAAAAAAAAACCCAAACTAAAACAAAACCAAAAAAGAAAAACAAACAAACAAACAAACAAACAAAGTCATTCGTTGCAACCGCACTCCATAAAGTTCGTGGACTCGGGCTAACCACTAAGAGTCATCCGTACGTCTCAGAGTCTAAGAGGGCCAACTGGCTAGACGACACCCATTGCACCCATCCAAGGCGAAAAGATCTTGGATGAGGACACGCTGCTGTGAAAATAGGCCGACCTGTCAGTCTGTCCTGACAACAACATAAAATACAATCGCAGATCATACAAAACCTGCGAAGAATCTTCGTGGACTCGGGCTAACCACTAAGAGTCATCCGTACGTCTCAGAGTCTAAGAGGGCCAACTGGCTAGACGACACCCATTGCGCGGTTGCTGGCATCCCCCGGGGGAAAAAATGGCAGGTTTGATTTATGGCCGACCCAGAGGGAGGAACCCGCTGGGCGATCGGGGCAGCATGCAGCTCACCTGATGACGCAAATGACCTGGAGTCAAGGTCCCCTATGCTCTCCGTACGGATGCGGCGAACGACAGTGTGGATGACTTCCTGGTTCAGTATGTCCCCAGTCGGGGTGGCGCCCAGTCTCTCCAGCGTTTTCTGTATGGCCACGTGGGCGATGACACGTGACTGCTGAATCACCTCCTTTTCTACCAGTGCATCTTCTTTGGTTGTCTGGCAAAAGCAGAACACACAACTACATCGTAGTGGCTCGGAAGGGTCAAAATAATCAACCAATGGCCAATGGTTTGCAATAATAATAATAACATTCTTATATAGCGCAGTATCCCCACAAGCTGAGCTCAAGGCGCTTCACAATTTCGTCTAAACTAATAAGAGTCTCCAACACACACTGTCACAACACACACACACACACACACACACACACACACACACACGCACGCACGCACGCACGCACGCACGCACGCACGCACGCACGCACGCACGCACGCACGCACGCACGCACGCACACACACACACACACACACACACACACACACACACACACACACACACCTGCCATTCCACCAGCAACAGGGTTCAGGATGGGTCAAAATCTGTAGTGGTCGAGGCATTTATAAGCAGTTAAATTTCATACCTTGTTTTTTTCTACACACACACACACACACACACACACACACACACAACACACACACACACACACACACACACATGCACGCATGCTTACACACGCTCACGCGTTACATAGTATCAACTTCTTTCTTTGTATGAAATGTCCAATGAAACAGATTGCAAACAACAGAAACAAGAAAGCAAAAGAAACTTATACGATGTAAACGATATAAGCTGATCGTGGCGCATGCAGATCAACATGAAAGAAATCTAAAGGCTGAAATCAGCACGTCCGTGTTGTTCATTGTTGTTCAATATTCGCGCAAACCCCTGTGGTGAAAAGTCTACGTCAGTTAATACAGTTATACACTCACATCTTCGTAGTCCGGCGCTTTGAGTCGGCCACTCGTGTCTTCGCATATTGTCGCTTTGGGTTGTTCTTGTACATCTTCAGGTTCCGGCTCTCTGGAAACTATACTCACAGAATCTTCCCCCTTTTTGGGACATTCACTCAGGTCATGAAGAACAGGTGTTTTGGGTGGGGCAGAACTGGCACTGGAGGGGGTTGGGCGCCTGTTGTGGGAATCATCCGGAGTCTGAAAGCAGTCAAACTTCCATCGGCATTACGGACAACACCACTACATGTACCGTCATTTGGGAGAAGGTGGGTGGGTTCTTGGGGGTTCAAGTCATTTGGGAGAAGGTGGGTGGATGTTTGGGGGTTTAAGTCATTTGGGAGAAGGGCACAAGCGTCTATCAAATCGAACACATCCAGAAATGCTTCAGTCAGTGGAAAACGGCTTTACATCATTCGGATTCGATCTCTGTTCGATCGTGATTCAGGCGGAAGGTCTCAGCCTCCTGTATAAATGTTATTGTCGCAATGGCAAAAGCCCGGACAGAACCCAACGCACACCGGCACGCACACACGCGCGCACGCACGCACGCACACACACACACACACACACACACACACACACACACACACACACACGCGGACACGCACGCGCACCACAATACCTCTGGTTTCTGAGCCCCGGATTCACCACCGAGTGACGCCCTGTGGATGCCCCTAAGGAGAGACTGCAGAGTGGTTTGAATGAACTGGTTCAGAATAGACGAGTCCATTGTGGACAGCAAGTGAGCTGTGGCCGCCATGCCTTGGGGTAGTTGGTCGTCATATTTACGTTCCAGAGACATCTAGAGATGGTTGTGAATGCACACAGCCACAAACATGCCAAACAAAATTCGAGTCAGAGGCCCATAACAAAACATTTGGTTTGTGTCAGAATATCAGAGTATCAGAGAGTAGTCAAAGCAACCGCAGAGGACAACACAAAAGAAGAATTTGTTCCCAAACTTTTGGCTGAAGAGCCTTACCCCTTCATCTGGGCACAAATACGTAATCATTTCACGGGAAACTGCGGAGATAGGTAATGTCGTTAAAAGTTTAATTCGTTGCCGCTCATCTCCTTGAACTGGTCGGGATAAGTAGAGCTCAGCTATGACTGCTGTACACTCATGTTTGCTGGTGGTGCAAACGAGAATCTGAAAAGTCCCGAAGCTTTTCTAGTCAGCGAGTGATCGCAACACCACAGCTTTCGCTTTGCGTTCAGAGTTCTGCTGGTTCAGCGCCAGCCAGTGTGAGGCATGTGCAAGTAGTAGTACGATGTTTGAAAACCCCAAAAGAAGCTAAGAACAATTTGTGATATCAGATAATTATGTCGCAAGGTGGGCCTTAAACCTAGGAAAAAAACACCCAAAAGGTAACACCCATAAAAATAACTTTCCGTCTTAAGATCGAGCGTAGCGGCTCCTCCCGCCTACCCTAGACAGCTGTCTGGCTATCCTTATGAAGAAGCAAGACCCTGATCTGTGGAACTCGATGTCCTGCACCACCTCCACGATCACGTTGTTCAGGGCGCGAGCGGAGCTCCTGGCGGACGGAGTACACACCTCGGGCGCTATGGTCTTCAGGAAGTCATAGGCCGCCTCCTGGGGCAGGATCTCCTCCATGACAACCCGACGCAACTCCAGCATAAGGGAGATGAGGAAGGTGACCATTCGGTCTGACACAGGGGAACTCTCGGTCGGTTCCTGAGGTCCGGAAAGTGCTGAGAACAAGCTGGTGATCTAAAACGTACAGTAACATATGTATTTGTCACTAAATTTTCTTTTTAACATGCATACTTGGTTTACATACTCAACATTGCTTTGAAATATTCGGCACCGAAACAACAACCACACCAAACCAAACCCAACACACACACACACACACACACACACACACACACACACACACACACACACACACACACACACACACACACACACACACACACACACCATAAAAAGAAGAGTAGATACCTCACCTCTCTGGAAACTTTCCACAATTCCTTGAGGATGAGGTCATTGATGATTTTGTCCTCTCCCGACTTGCACTTACAAATGTCGCTGGGGTTAGGAAAGCTGCCTTCCATGCTTTGACAGGCCGCCAGAATCTTATCGAAGAATGCCCGGATGATCAATACATCCATCTGAAGGAGAGAAACGTAACAGGCATTACATAACACACGAGTTTTGTATCAGTATATATCGGGGAGCTAGGATGGTAAGAGTGTTGGACTGCCAGTGCTCTGGTCATTCGAATCTCAGCTGGGCTTTTTCCTCGTTGCCTCGCCGTTGGCGTCACCCTAATGCGTTCGAGAAGGACGTTAAACTCGCAAACAAACAAACAACAATCTGCACGTTAGGATTTCGTCTGTCACTTTCGACGAGGCGAAAAGATCTTGGATGAGGACACGCTGCTGTGAAAATAGGCCGACCTGTCAATCTGTCCTGACAACAACATGAAATACAATCGCAGATCATACAAAACCTGCGAAGACACGTCAACTTGGTCTTTGCTCGTTGCCCGAATGATGAACTCCAGCTGCGAGAGGTCGTCCTCGGCGATCTCAATGTCAAGGTTCATGCCGCCCAGGTCCGTATAGGCCTCCTCAGCAACAGTCTGCAAGGCCTCCGTCACCGAGTAAAAGTTGACGTCCACGTCCATTTCCATGTCATCCAGTTTATCTAACACCTGCAAAATGGAGGTGAGCAACGGATCAGTAGGTAGGCCGTCCAACTGTAAGCAGGTGCGCTACTGAGCATGCGTTACTGCTATCAAGATCAAGCTGCGGAATGTGATACCAGTATTCCGTGGCTCCCGGGCTGCTCATCGGGGGCTTCTCGTCGCGTGCTCCAGATTTCTTCCCATGCATAATTCAGACTAGGTAGGTGGGTGAAGCTAAAACCACTGCGACGGTTATTCGGGGGGGGGGGGGGGGGGGGGGGGAGAGCAACCCTAATTTTTACGAAAGCAGTATGTTCACGTTGCTCCAAACACACACACACACACACACACACACACCACACACACACACACACACACACACACACACACACAGAGAGACACACACACACACACACACACACACACACACACACACACACACACACAACACACACACACACACACAGACAGAGACAGAGACAGAGAGAGACAGACAGACAGACCGATAGACAGACAGAGACAGAGAGAGCACGGCAGTCTTACCCTCTCCCTGACAAAGTTGAGCACGATCCTGGAGGAGTTAGTGATGAGGGACAGAACGTCCGCGCGCGTCTTCTCCTCCATATCGTGAGTACTGCAGTCACAGGACTTTGGTTCCTTCTTCAGGGTCCCGTCCGAGCACAGCACCTCGCGGATGTAGATGTGCAGCACAATGGCCAGCAGTTTTTTTGCCTCATCATAACCCAGACTGCCTCTTGTCAGCATTTCGTCCAGCTTGACGATCTGTTTAAGACGGAGTGAAGTTGTTATTGTTATCATTTACTACAGCCATGGTTAGGTTCTGGCATAACAACTGTCACTCTGGCGAAAGGTATTAAATAGTCCGAAGACGGAGTGCGGCTGCCAACAAGACAGATACGCACGCAGTCCTCTCGTTCATGGGGGATAACCCAGGGAGTGTTCTGCCCGGGAAAGCCAACACCAACATGCAACAAACAAACAAACAAGCAGACAGGTTAGGTAAGAAGGAATTTTTTCTGCCCTTAGTTTCAGCGGTATCCCTTCAAGGTTGCCGGGATTTTTGATTGCGTTAGAGTACGTGGTGGCTTTGAACCGCAGCAAGGTTTTCTGATTGGTTATAAATGCTCACACTTGAAGTAAATCATACTGGCCTTCCGGGGACAGTTTATTTTGTCACACACAACAGATCACGCAGCCTACGTTCACACTCACCTTCCTACACACATGACCCGGCAGATGAACACCGTGCACCTCCCTGTCGAGCCCGTGCAGCTGGACAGGCGCCAGGGCGGGAAACTCTGCCACTTGCGTGGCCATGAGAACGATAGTGTTGTCGGGGAGGTAGTCTCCCTGCGAGTCCTGCCACAGGCGGTGCATACACAGCAACACCAGACTCTCGGCCTGGGACGGGCGCACAACGGGATCCTTCCTGAATTCCTTACTCGTCTGGATGGCCACCGTGTCTGAGGGACACCAGACACAACACGCATACTGAACCAGTCCAGTGTCCACTTACAATGCGCAGAGGTACTCACTGAGAAAATTCATGCTTATTGCGCTTAGGAATACAGCAGAGAAGAAGAAGGAGAAAAACAGTAGATGAAGCGTAGGCAGAAGGTTTGCTGTGTTTGGGAATGTCACTGATACCTACAGCACGGTACGCGTATCAATCATACCCTCGTTTTGATCTCTTTGTTTTGATGCACACACACACACACACACACACACACACACACACACACACACACACACACACACACACACACACACACACTCACAGAGAGAGAGCCAACCAAACAGCCATCAGTGTTACACACGTGAATCAAAATACAAAACAACACTAAACATCAAAGAAGACAAACAGAAAAACCAAGAAAAGATGACAGTGTAACTAACGTGGGCGAGTAGTGTCTGACCTTTGTCGACGCCTGCCGACACTTCCTCCCAGTTTGCGAGGATGATGAAGAGAAAAGCCGGCCCCAGCCTCATGATTGTGGTGTCTCTAAACTCCTTGTCCGCCGCCATCTCGAGGGCCAGACCATCACACACACTGGCCGTGATTTCCAGCGCTACCTCCAGACAACACGCAGACTCACCGACCTGGGTAGAAGGCAAGAGTGTTTGCAACGATAATCACATGCTGTGGTATGTTTCACAGAACCGCTGTCAACCATTAAATTCAATCATCAGGAAACCCGGGATGCGGCCTAAACCACACTGACCTCCGTAGCAGCAGCATCCATACGATCCTTCTCATCGCCGTGCAAAACTTGCCTCAGCTTTTGGGCCCTCGCTGGACTCTACCCGCTACATAATCCATGCACCTGGCATTTACTCGTGTAGCAACCTACGCTGTATTGTGCCGGCCATGCTACCTGTACGGTACCGTATACATCAGCTGTGCTCGATCACCCTGGTCCTTAAGATTTTGTCCTTGACTTTGCCAGTGGCTCTTGAGCTTCCGCTCTGGTTGCATGTGTCGTTAGGCTAGACATAACCGGTGTGTGCGATCATACCATGTGCAGTTGTCGAGAAGCAACACTGAAACTGGCATGACACCCACCTGGTCAATCATGGAAGGGTTGATCTTAGGGATGGTGAGGCACTCAGCGCTTCTCCTCCTGGCCAGGTCGTCCTGTGCCGGTCCCAGTATCGCTCTCATCAGATCACACAGCACTGGGGTGGGTCGCAGGCAGCCCACAAACTTACTCACGGCCGTCGCCAACACCTGGGTCGGTGCGCATGAACGGATGTTTGTTATAAAATATTTCAAAGGTTAAAGGTGCCAATTCTGGGCTGCAAAGTGAACAGCTTTCACAAACACACACACACACACACACACACACACACACACACACACACACACACACACACACACACACATGCACGCACGCATGCACGCACATTTGCACGCACGCACACACCTCTAAGAGTTCCTCCTGCTGTGGCAGGTCCATGTCATCACGGCCTGCAGCTACCCGCTCTATCCGCAACGCCTCAACAAATTCGTCTGGGTCAGAGGTCATCTCCCGCAGGTTCATCTTGGACCGTAGGAGTATCTCAACGACGAAATCCTGTCAAACAGCAACATCATCATGAAACAGGAGCTATTTTCTGGGTTCAGACCAAGAGATGACAGCTGGGAAGACATGGGTGTCCATCAAAGTCACAAATCAAATAAAATAGACCGACCTGTCAGTCTGTCTGAACTGAATACTGTTCAGCTGGGCTGTGCAGGTAGGGTCGCTGTTCTGTGATACATGTACCGATTAATGTTGGCTGCCGGGCTGCCGAGGAGATTTCTCTTCGTCTTTCCCGTCTTTCCTCCCCAAGCAGAATTCAAAAGTAGGTGGGTGGGTGGCGCTAGACAGCGGCGACGCTCTTCCCTGTTTGGAGCAGCCCGAATTTCTTTTAAGATTAATAAAGCAGCACAATCACAATCATAGAAATAAAAAGCCGTGAAACTCCTAACTAACCTTTATGATGTCCCAGACAGGTTTGTCGAGGCGACGCACGACGTGAGTGTAGGAAGAGAGAAGCGTGGCCAGCGTGTGGTCCAGCAGCGTCTCGTCAATACTCTCGCTGTCCTGCAGGAACTGCTGCAGTGTGGGCACGATCACCTCGTCCGCCAGCATCGAGTCATCGCTCCTCACCTCGCCCAGAACCACTGACGCCACCGCGGATCCAATCTCACGCACTTCGGCCCTGGAGAAGGCGGGAGGTCATGAGGTCGCCTAGCGTCTGACCACGAATACTGAACGCGCGTGTTACCGTTCTCGGTAAGACTGAAAAGCTAACGCTCCACGGATTTTACGACCGGTTAGGCTTTTCTCCCCCGAGAGTACGGTGCTACGGAACAGAGCTGTATCTGCTGCTACTGCTAAAGCACGCGTTCAGTTCAGTTCAACTGGTGATGGTATCCCTGCAACCAGGTTCAGCTGAACTGTTCAGTTAGGGTAACTGTCCCTTAACCTGCCCCCATAACCTGCCCTACATGGGCGTCTCCAATTACTCTTGTGGTTGCGAAAAGTAACCAACGGTGTCGCTAGCAGGCATACAGAGTACGGTATCTCCAGGGGAACAGACTCAGACGTACAGTACACACCGAGAGAGGTTGCCGCTGACAAGATCGGTCGTGAGTTGGTCAACCGTGCTCTTAATAGTCTCCTCCACCAGCCAGGCGTTGAACTCATCGTCTGCATCCTCCTTCTCGTTCCACGCTCTGTCCAGGGTATCGTTTAGGTACCTGGCACAAACAGATATTACATGAATCTGGACTTCTCCGGCCTGCATCTGTCACATCATCTCTGCACGCTGAATTTGAGATGAAGGAGATCTGTTCATTGTTTCATTAAGATACGCGACACAAACCGGCAGCGATCCGGATTAGCTATTGAATCGGGTCTGCTAATTCTAAGTGTGAGACAAAAAAGAAGAAGTCTACTATAGTAGTAGTAGAAGTCTGCTATAGTAGTAGTAGTGGTGGTGGTAGAAGTAGTAGCAGCAGAAGCAGCAGCAGCAGGAGTAGTAGCAGCAGTAGTAATACAGTAGAAGTAGAAGAAGACGAAGAAAACGACGAAGAAGTAGAAAAAGTGATCGTTGAAGAAGTAGTAGAAGAAGGAGGAGGAGGAAGAAGGAGGAGAATGAAGAAGAAATAGCAGAAGAAGAAGGAGATGAAGAAGAAGTGCTAGAAAAGTAGTAGTAGTAGTAGTAGTAGAAGTTGTAATAGTAGAAGCAGAAGTAATAGAAGAAGAAGAAAACGTAGCAGTAGCAGAGGAAGAAGCAAGAGGCAGAATTTGTAGTAGAAGCAGAAGAAGTAGCAGTAGAAGAAGAAGACAGTTGTTAGTAAACAAGAAGAAGTCGGAGATGGAGAAGGAAGGCGAAAAGGAAAAGTGGCAGGAGAGACTGCGAACTGATGTCGTACATTTCCAGCTTCTCCGAAGTTAGAGAACCTTCTGACGCTGTGCGGGCGAGGGCGGACGTGGCTAGAATGAGGTCAGCATCCGGGACCTTGCCCATCACGATGTCGGCCCTGACCCTCTCTAACGACATGTTGACGATCTCGCGAGCTGCCAGCGACGTGGTGGACGTGCCTTCCTCCTGACCGAAATTGATCTAGGAAAAGTAGGGGGAAAAAAAGTACCTGTCTAACTAAAGTGTACAGAAGACTGTTACGAAGCAACTATGTCTGGTGAGAACTGTGTAATAGGTATGTATGTGGCGAGAAATGAGAAAACTGAAAGGCATACGTTTGCGCAGAAGCTGAATTTGTGAATACTATTTTTAAAACTTTTTAATTCGTGGTTGTATCAAGATCTACCCCCACTGACCCCCATGCCGGCGACGAAAGATTTGTCTGCAAATAGTAACCAAAACGTTGAATCTTGGAATGCTTACAGCCCCCCAGAGCGTGCTGCAGAGGGAGGTGAGTTTGATAAGATCCTCCCTAGCAATGGACCCGTCCCGGGTGTCCGACAGCAGCTTCATCAGCAAGGTCTCCATCAGGTCCTTGTCTTCCGCGCTCAAATGTTCCAGTCTGCAAAAAAAAAAAAAAAAAAAAAAACAGACCCTTTTTCCATCTGTTTAAGTGCTTGCTTACCGCTGGTGAAATCGCCTCCATTGCGAAACTCATTAAAACGGGTGGTTTTGATGTGTAACGCCGTTTGTCCACTGCAAGGATGACTTCAAAGACGGAGGCACTGGACAAAAAAAAACCCTTGACCTCGCGATTTACTAGAACCGCCAAACAAGCAACTCAGAAATCATTTGAATGGTATGTGCCTTGGAGTGAACTGTGGGTTGAAGCATTTATTTAGGACTTCCTTCTGTGATTTCAAATACTGTATGAGCGGATGACTAATTTCGGCCTTTTTTTGCGCACGTTGGTGTTTTGGTTTTTTTTTTTTTTTTTTTTGGGGGGGGGGGGGGTTAAGGCAAACTAAATGGCGCGAGTAACGCGGAAAGTACTAAAATGTTGCAGATAACAATGCACATAAATCAGCCTCCATTCGCTAACATGCCATAGCAACAACATCCCACCTCAAAATCAAACTAAAAGCTTTGAATGTCTGGAAATAAATCGAAATGTGTCACAGTGTTGTGTCCTTGTTGCCCCTCCCCCCTCCCACACACACACACAGGGTCAGAGGACTCAACGTAAGTGAGAGACGGGAATGTTCGCCCAATCAAATTTCAGAAAGGCGTTGAAACGGGGCCTACAGCGCAGAACATCTCCCTCCCGACCCCCGCCTTACGAGGTTGGTCCAAGGTCCACCAGTGCTTCCTGCGACGGAGCGGGCGTTAACTCGTGCTCAGAAACTGGCCTCAGCGATCCCCTTGCCACTGGCTCGTCTCGCTCTATCACACTGGGTCTGTTTGAGAACTGGACCACGTGGTGATCCGAATAGGTCCTTTCTGGCGGAACACACACACACACACACACACACACACACACACACACACACACACGAAGTTCGGTTTGTTTGTTTTCCACGACAAAGGAGGCGTGTTTCAGTTAAACACGTACAAATTTTTTCTTTAACGTAACAACTGTAGACATGTTGGAAAAAAAAATTCTGTGGGAAGCTGTGCATTGCATAAACTAAATCAGACGGTTGGCTCTATTTTGGCGACGCACGTATCGTGGATGCAGCCATGACATGGCCATTATTTTTGTGAACTGATGGCTGTTTCGAGCCTTCAGGTCTTGTAAGATGTCACAGGCTTTTGTCCTGGAGGGGAGGGGGGCGGGCATGCAACAAAATTAATGAAAGTCTTCGTCAATCTGCAATGAAACTGTTGCTTACCGACATTGTCGTAAAATGCCGCCTTTGAAAGGAACTCCTCATGTGATATGAACATACGTATTTCTGAAACACAACGGATCCTACGTTATTCTGTACTGCCGTGTGTAATGAAATGACAGGTGAACTTATCAGTTAGTTGCTTCGAATGATTCAAGTACTTGAAGTAGAAGAACACTTGCAGTGAAAACTTATAGGAGGGCAAATGTGGCTTCACACACACACACACACACACACACACACACACACACACACACACACACACACACACACACACACACACACACACGCACTTTGAGAGAGAGACAGAGACAGACAGACAGACAGGCTTGTGTGGGATGTGCTTCGAACATTGAAGAAGGAAAATAAGCATGAAATGAAACGAACACGACAGAATCTCACCATCCTCCGGTTTCACATTCCGGCCAGTTTTGTCCAGATTTTCTACACGGGTCGGATATTTGCCGCTATATGCTGCCTGCACAGTTCCAAATTTGAAAGTCGGATCATAAATCAGTTTAAACCACCTTCTGGTGAAATCCTCCTACTGGCACAGTTCCGTAGTTCATTAAACACCAAGGATGGTGCCCCATATAGCTGTATATATATGCGCTCCCATTTTATGAATATATTCCTTTGCTCCTCTCTTTTCTTAGATTGACTCTGAAAGTTAAAAACTATCAGCACCTTATAGTCTCTGAGACTTACCCGTTTGACAACAGCTTTCTTCTTTAACCCAGGTAGGTTGTCCTGTGACACACAGAATAAAATTCAGTCACCTAAACATAACTTTACTAAACTGATCACTTACACTTATAAGAAGAAACTAGAGAGGCAGAAGCCTCCATGGCTCCCTTGTGACACAGGTCACGGTCATTCACAAAAGTATGTTTGTAGAGCTCTTATCACTATCCAGTATCATGCTAAGTGATGTGTCTGGCGCTCTGAGTTCCTGGCAATATTACAATTTTCCCCAAAACAGTTTGTACAGCCTTGACCTTTGGTCAAAGTCATTCAAAAGAGATCTCATCAATGTCTATCATCATGCCAAGTTTGATGCCTCTAGCATTTGTAGTTCCTCCGAAAACAGTAATGTTAAAATTCACAACAGACAGCTTTAATGACCTTGACCTTCAGTCAAGGTCATTCAGAAAGGTAGGTCTCATTGCTGTCTATCATCACGCCTCATTTGGTGCCTCTACTGTTTGTTGTTTTGAAGAAAATGCCAAGGTTAAAGTTTCAAAAAAAAACGCTTGCATGACCTTGACCTTGACTAAAAGTCACTGAACACAGGTATGTCTGTAAAGGTGCTGCCAATGTCAATCATCGCACATAGTTTGATGCTTCTGATTCTTCTAGATATGATAAATTCAAATGTAAAATTTCCGAACACTGTTTCAATGACCTTGACCTTCAGTCAAGGTCATTTAAGATGGTATGTGTGCATAGGTCTTATCACTGTCTATCAGCATGCCAGGTTTGGCACCTCTGCTGTTCATTGTTTCTGAGAAAATGCCAATGTTAAGGTTTCACAAAACTATCTTGTACGGCCTTGACCTTGACAGAAGGTCACTGACTACATGTATATCTGTAAAGTTCTTATCAATGTCTATCATCATGCAAAGTTTAAAACCTCTGGCATTTGTACATTACGAGAAAATGCCAATGTAAATTTTTTTTTTTTTTTTGCTGCCACAACTCTTTGCCGACTCCGTGGTGTTCCTCCCTGGTAATGGGTGGAATCCACGGAGGGCTCGGAAGCTGGGGCAATTTTTATTATGCATGATGATGGAGATGAGGATGATGGTAAGATGATGCTATGGAGGTCCATGTGGTTTGGGACTGCGGGACAGGGCCGCATTCCACGCTTCCTGTCATAAATATCCTGGCATTAACCAGGCCCGGGAACTACGGCACCTGCGGTGCCGGCCGTGTAATCATCCACATCATAAGACGTGTCATACCAAGGGAAGCACCCCCAAAGTCGCACCCGTGAAGTGGGTGAAGCTCGGCTGTGTGGCAACAGCTCCCCATTGGGCCCATAGCACACCCGCTCTGGGTAGGAGCCGACCTAGGTAGGAAAAATCCCGCTTGCCTCGGCTGGGACTCGAACCCGGGTCTCCCGGTCCATAGTCCGAAGTGCTAACCACTACACTACGGGGGCCGGTCAATGTAAAATTTTCAAACAGAGAGCTTGATATGTTTTGAAAGGTCTTGTGCTAGTCTATCAGCATGCCAAGTTTGGTGCCTCTACTGTTTGTAGATTCTGAGAAAATGACAACGTTAAAGTTTTCTGGACACACACACACACACACACACAACCACACACACACACCAGACAGACAGACAGACGACGGAGGGTTAATACATAGACTCCCATTGTTACACAAGGGAGCCAAAAATGTATCTGTCAAAATGGAAACCGTTCAATGGTGTCACACTATAGGATTTGTTTGTTTGTTTGTTTGTTTTTTCTCTCTTTTTCCCCTCTGCTTTCATTTATTTAATTTCACTTTATTCATTTATTTTATTATAATTATGTTATTTTCAGTTATTTATCATTTTATTTATTTTTTGCTCTTGTGTTGTTGTTGAGCAACCTACCTCGTAAGTTCATTGTTTCCATCAGGACATATTTCGCCACTATTTCTAAACAATCTCTAGTCGATCCTTCTGCCACGTATTTCACTGTTTCAATCTAAAACTCATTAAAAAAAAAAACCCAGAATGTCAGTACAGGAAGACAGGTTTATAAAAAGACACAATCCACTCACAAGCGCATCGCCGGACACAGCTCTGAAAGCGTCATCCATTGCATCCTGCAACTTCTTCATTTCGTCCGCAGACTTCTTATCTGAAAAACAAAACAAAACAAATAAACAAAAAACAAACGTTGCTGAATTAGTACAAGCGCAATCAGTGTGGCAGATGGGGGTGGGGAAGAAATGGACTGGAGAGCAGACGTGAAGATTTGGTTGGTTGGTTGGTTATTTGCGGTTTCACGTCCCCTCCACAAGAGTGATTGGAGACGGGGAGAGGGGGTGAGGTGGGGGTGGAGGTGGAGGTGGAGGGACAGCTTCCCTGACCAGCTGAACATGATTCAGTCCAGCCAGACTGCGACGCCCCTCATTTGATCCAGCTCCACTTCGCACAGTCAAAGGAGAGACTGGTTACGCCCCCGAGGAGGGACCGTATCAACCAACATGTCACAATTCCTTGGTAGTCGCGGAGAGAGAGAGAGAGAGAGAGAGAGAGAGAAAGCTTATATGAGGCCTGGGTGGGTGGTTGAAGGTGTTATGTTTTATCCACTCCATAAGGGTGTTATCAAACAAGGGGCAAGCACAAATGTTTGTCTCCAGCCGAGATTCGAACTCAGGACCCCAGCATTTCAAATCCAACGCTCCACCACTCGGCTATACCGGCTCTAACAGTTGATGTGAAGAAAGCACTTTGTCCAGTGGACTTCAGAAGCGCCAACGAATTACATTTCATTCAAACTATGTAAATATCTTGTTTGTTTGTGTGTTTTTTTGTTGTTGTTTTTTTTAGAATAGAAGCCAGCATCAGCGGATATAATGATACTATGTCCACAAATCGTATTCATTTCGTTCCGCTCTCAAATCTCTAACAAGGTGAAGCAAAACGAAAACGAAATCAAACTCGCTGGTACTTCTAAAGTTCTCTAGTGCCTCACGCTTGCCTTCGCATCAACCTTATGGACTTGAAACTACAGAAATAAACGCAAGAAAGGAGTAAGTGCCTGACTTAAATGAAAACAAAAATCTACTCTAAACTTACCTTGCGGTTTGTGAAGGCGGACGTTGACTTCAAGGCTTTCAAGTGGTTCCTCAAACGCCCATTTCGATTGTTTCGTCTCCTCGGTGTGTACAGAGATCAGTTTCGGTATCTTTACTGTTGACTCTGCTTTTTCAGGTCCATCTTTCGGCACTTCCTCTCCCTCTACAGCGGCTTCGATGGCTGGAAGTGCTTTTCCTTCAATGGCCAACTGTTGAGACTCCTTTTTCGCAGCTTCAATGGCCAGTTGTTTCTTTCCTTCTATCGCTAGCTGTTGGCCTAAAGCAAAAACAATGCAGTGAAAATTTCGCCAGCAGCTGTGTATGAAAGAGGTGTGTATTAATATTTAATTGTTTCGTTTCGTGAGATAATGAAGCTGTGCAGCACTGGTAATATGTATAGTGTCGATGCAGAACAAAAGTGTTCGTTTTGTGGACATTTTCTTCCATACACTGCCGAGGTTTCACAAGATTTGAAGAAACAAGAACAGCAACAAAACCCTTACCCTACCCCCAGCCACCCCGACCCCCAACACACACACTTTCAAAAACGGAGCTTTGAGGTTTTTCACCTCAATTCTCAACAAAACAACAACCACAACCGACAGCACCCCCCCCCCCCCATCCCTTCCCAAAACACCACCAAACCAAAACTAGGCCAAACCAAAACCAAAACCAATAACAACAAAATTCAACAACAAAACAGCAACCAACGACAATCCCCTCCAAACAAAACAAAACTGCCAATAAACCTACCGGCGGGGTTGATGAGGCGTGATCCTGCGAAGGCCTTGGCCAGGTTACGGGAGTACTCTCGCACCAACGCAATGTGTGTCTGGCGGGCCCTCTCCTTCCGCTCCTGGATCTGACCTGCACACACACACACACACACACACACACACACACACACACACACACACACACACACACACACACACACACACACACACGTCGTGTCTGTCAAATCTTACGGCTTCTACTCAGTCACCGAGGTTACGATGTTTCCTCTAATCTCAACGACAAGGAAACATAGTACCAAAAAACAAACAAACAAACAGACAAATACTATACCTGGGCTAACTAGTGTGTGTTCATGTCGTGGCAACTCAAAAGCCTCAATAGTGTGTTCTGACAGCCGCCTATACTGGCCGGGGGTACGCCAGTGTCCAAGTGGATACCGTCCACTACAGTGCTAAATACCTGCTTGCTTCTGCCATCGCTTGACCATTTCTGCCTCGAACATCCGTTGGTAGCGGTGTGCCCTCTCTTCTTCCCTCCTACGGTTCTCCGCGTCGTCGACCAATCGCTGCGCATCGCTCAGCCGCCGTTTTTCCCATCCATCACGAAGCTGGACACGTGACATAATGGTGAATGTAATTATGCTAATAAGAATCGTAGTATGGATTGCAGAGGCGCATGATGCAAGTCCTTGACAAAAACCGCCTCGAACTGAACCCGTCACTAACTGAATCACACAGATTTTCTCACACACTCAGTGCTAACCGGACATCAACACATTACACTGAATCACGTCAATCTCAGCTCAAGTATCAGAATTTAGACTTGCATTTATTTCCCGTTTTTGTGGACTGAACGTTCTCGGAACAGTTGATTGAGGAAGCCGGGGTAAACAGCCTCAGTTGGGACTAAGCTCAGCCAGCACGTGCTTTTTGTTGCTCAGCCCCGGCAGAGTGCACAGGCCACTCCTGACGGAGCTGGATTTCTCGGCTTCGTTCCTATACTGTACACGTTGAAAACGGTGCCACATGCTAGAGGTGAAAAATCCAATGCCCCAAACGGGACCGGACTGTACAACCGACCGCCCCTGTAACATCTCAGTCTCACCAGTCTTAGTACAGGTCCCCGAGTCCCCGTGAGCTTCGCCCGCAGACACTGTGACAATGTATGGGACGGTAACTCTGGTCGATTTGCCGGGACAGGTAGATGAAACAGACATGCACTCTCTGCGACCTGTTCTCCAGCTTTGGCCAAGAAATGGCAGTATAGGGCTATCATGCTAAGGTGTGCAGAAACTGACAGAACGATGTCACTCACCTTTCTATCGGCTTCATTAAGTCTTGTTTCTTCGAGTTCCTTCATGTGCTGTAAATGGCGACGCATCTTTCGTTTCCAAGCGCGAAAGTGTTTCCTTGCCCTCTGTCGCACCTGCCGAGATGAAAGCGCAATCAGGCAGCGTGAGCCTTTGATAAAGATGTGATTAAAAGAAAAGAAAAGAACAAATAAAGAGTGGGAGGTCGTCACCCAAAGAAAGAAAGAAACAAACACCCACCAACCAACCAGCCAACCAGCCGAACAAAATAGCCTTCCATCACACCGCCAAAGAACATACCATCATCATGTGCTTCGTGTAGACGTTAGCCCTGTGTCGCTGTATCTGGCATCGTTTGCTGGCGAAGTTGCCCTCATCGTATTCAAACTGTTTTCGCCGTCGTCTGATCTCTAGCCGCCGCTCTGTCTGGCATAGCTGGGACTTGATCCTGACAGAGTGTAGTATTATCCTTCTCTATGAGGGGGTTACTGACGTATGCACAGGCTCAAAAAGTATAGTCTCAATGCAATTCAGTTGCAGTAGCCATAATCACGAACAACCGCTACTGCTGCTGCTACAGCTACTGCGACGACGTATTCTGCTACGAAAACTATTACTACTGCTGCTACTATTACTACTACTACTTCTACACCAATTACTTTTGCTGCCACTACTACTGGTGCACACTACCGCAAAAATACTACTACTTTTGTTGCTGCCTCTATCATCACTTCTGCTAAGTACTACTGCTCCTACATGTGTGTGTGTGTGTGTGTGTGTGTGTGTGTGTGTGTGTGTGTGTGTGTGTGTGTGTGTGTGTGTGTGTGTGTGTACTTTTCCTGTCGCGCCTCCTCCATTTTCTGCTCACGACTGCGGACCTCCCGTTCATGTATACGCGTCTCGATGTATGACACCTCCACCCTGTCCCCGGCGTGGATCTTTGGAATCCGCTTTCTCTGTCACCACCAACATTATCATTATGAGATCGAGAACGTATCTACCATTAGTTATAAATTATAATATCTATGTTATCCCGTAACTGGGGGGAGCGCGTCCACGTGAGTAGAGCGCCACCCATTTGTTTTTCCTTTTCCCTACGTGAATGATGTGTACTTGTGTTCCCTTCCGCGGCCCCTCCCGTTTGAAATGCGATTTTTATAATGTGCACACTTGATTTGATTCCGAGTGTGTACAAGAAGGCAAGACAGGCACCATCAACGAGTCTGCATGGGAATTTTACTCGACGTGTTGAGGAAATATCCCGAACCAAGTTCCTGCCGGACAGGGGATTCGAACCTGGTACATCGGGATCCGCAGACCGGACGCCTTGACCACTAGGTCAAATCCCCTTGTTCTGTTGCATCCTAGGCTTGAAAACAAATGCTCGATTTCAGTGCCTTTTGAAGTTGCTCACGCTTGCCTCTGTCGTCATGCACGGAGCTCGTTTCGAAGCTATGTGAAAGTGCGAATCACAAATGTCTATCCGAGAGTAGTGCACTAGTTTCGAGACGTAGCGCTCAGTTATAACTTTTTAGGCAAAGTTACTCGCCCGGTGTAAACTACTATCAACCTTTTTTTTTTTTTAAACAAGACCAAAAAGATTTTAAAAAATACCAATCAATAACAGATAAAAACGAAATCAAAACAAACAACAACAACAAAAACCAACCAACCAAACAACTGAAAACAACGAACTTTAACTTAAACAACAAAAAAACAAAAAACAACAACAACAATAACAAAAACTACTACCAACCTGCTCAGCCTGCTGCTTCCGGAACTCATTGTGGGAAATCCGCCTGAGAAACGCCCGGTACTTGTTGAAATCCCGGACTGAGCAGCGCACCTTCTGGTCCGGGGTCAGCTTCCCAAGCGCCTTCAGGACGGCCTGGTACCTGGGGGTCTTATACAGGTGCAGCAGGTGGGGATCATGCAGGGGGTCATACTCGCAGTTGATTTGAAAGTTGTTGGGGTCATCCAGGTCAAAGTCGATTCTGGTTGCGTTCCGGTATGCCTGTGGCAACATAGCAGAACGTGAACTAGCGGAGGTCTCATTGTGTGAGCTTGAAAAGTTGCCACTATGTCTCACTCTTTGTCTACATGTGGACGTCTCCAGACGGACAAGCCATACAGAGGGCGAGTGCGTTTGTTAACAACTGTTTTAGATACAGCATCGCAATAATGAGTAAGGGTGTTTGTAAAGTGGATTCTGGTTCAGATCTGGTGTTTGAAGGATTAAATGTACCAATATACAGCACACAATTAATGAAACCACTCGCACGACATAAACACAAACAGTATTTTACGCTCAAAACAAGACAGGGATAGTAATGTATACATGGTAAACTGGGACACACCAAACATAAAGCATGTACACGTATCATGGAACTTAAGACCGACTAACATTCTGCATTTGCTGATTCAACAATAATTCATTTCCCCATGTTCTTTCACAATATCTCCCCAGGTATCGTCATCACTCATAAGGTAGGATGGATCACCACAACCGCCATCATCATCATCATCATCATCATCATCATCGTCGTCGTCGTCATCCACAGGGGCTTGGTCTAAGATGTGGCACTTTTCTACTGACCTGTTTTCCCACGTCATCCTTATAGAGCTCGACTGCGCCTTGTGGAAACGGGAACATGGGCATTTTCTGTATGAGCGACATGTTGAACCAAGACGCTAAGCAGTCTCCGTCCGGTACAAACGTCTGCTCCGCTGCCCGTGATGTCTTCCTGGGAAGCAGAAGTCGGTTCATGGTTGCCGATGTTGCCATTTTCCCCCAAGTAAACGTTTCTGTCCCTCACGGTTTTCTGTCTGTGGTAGGTGCAGCTGAAATGATGGAGGAGTTAGGACTGCGAGGAGCTAGATCCTCTTCATGATTTTTTTGTGTTTCGATTTTTTATCTCTTTTTCCCAGCCTCCCGGGCTCTCTCCGTCAGTTACCATGGCAAGTATCAGACATGACGAGACATGACACTAAACAGGTGACGTAGTATTTGTACGGAAGCGCAGACAGCGACGTCGTTTCAGTTTGACGTCACTACCTCTTTATTGCCTAGTGAGCTCAAGTTGCTAGGCTGCGTGGACGCCCCGGGTGGCCTTCATTTCTATTCCCCCTATCGATTTGTTGGCCCTTCCCTTTCCCCGTTATTCTGTCGGCCCTTTAGGGGTATCCACCAAAATTTAACCATGGCCATGGAACAAATCAAAGGCATAATGGACAAGTGCAAAGGTGAGTTACCGTATTACTTTGGGCGAGATGATATTATGTACGGCGATAACACACACACAAAAACATACACAGTCGTGGGATCAAAGAAAATGCAGCAGAAAAATCACGAAAACCGCAGTTCTGTTCGGCACTGTGCAGAGTGAGTGGATAAGAAGTCATTGCTGTCTTTCTTCTTCTTCCGACGACCACGGCGATCTAGCTCCATTTATCCATTTATGCGCTGGACTTTTTTGTCTGCTGCCGTTTGCTTATTCAATGTGCTCTAGATCCAGTTTGGAATCGATTTGAAATTATGTATTATTGACGTGACTAGACGCATTGCAGATAGTAGTCCTTTTTTGTTGTTTTTCATGTTCTACGAATGACGACAGACAGGAGCATTATCTCGTTGACAAACCTCTGTAGCATCAGGCATGACGGTCTTTCGCCACGCAGTTTGGATACGTCCAGTATCTAGCACATTATTAGACATACACTAGTGTACAGTTAACGTTGCATACATCGTTTATCAGTTACCCTGCACACGAGACATATATTTACTGGCAGTGTGTTAATTGTGACACGGTTAAATGTGCGACTTGCGACTACGTTTTTTTTTCTTTTCTTTTTAATATGCCTCAGGGCTGAGTTTTGTTTTTGGCTTCCACAGAACACCACGGAGAATTGGGGTTCTCGGTCCAGTTTAGCAGTGACCCTGTGAAGTTTGGTGAACACTCGGTGCTAAAATTCGACAAAGTGCTGATCAATTCTAGGGGATGTTACAGCCCTAGCAATGGTGTCTTCACTGCCCCGTACACAGGCGTGTACGATTTCTATTTCACGTAAGTCTTTCACCCAAGCACGAACATATTTTACCATAATCTTAAAGGCCCAAGTTCTCTAAAGATTACTAGGTTTTACAGAAGACAACTTTTTTTTTTTTGAAACACTATGGTAGCAATGGTCTCTCTTAATGATAAGTAGAGCTCTGAAAGCGATACTGACGACGGCCGGCCATGCAAACAAGAACTGCTGCGGCCAGAACCCGCATGTCCTGCTCAGCTTAGCAGCTGTGGCAGAAGCTGTGCTTCTCTGCTGGCGTTTCTTTGCTTCTCTGTCAGCCGGTGTGAGGCTGTAAGTGTAACTGTTTGTAAATCTGCCAGTTGTGTCTGTGGTAAGATGGCAGAAACCGCCAACACAGGTGGGTGGATGGGTGTTTAGGGGTTTAACGTCCTTTTCCGCCACATACGGGTGATATCAAAGACGGGGCAACGATGAAAAGGCCAGCAAAAATATCTGGCCCCAGCCAGAATTGGAACTCACGACCCGAGCATTGCAAGTCCAAGGCTCAACCATTCGGCTATCCCGGCTCCCCACCACCAGCACAGCTCCGAACGATTAGTGAACATGTTGTAAGATGGGACTTTTGTCGCAGCGGTCTGCCGTCTGAAACAAGACAAAATAGCAGCCAAACCTACGTCTGTTATCGGAGAACCTCATGATAACGTTGAGGTGACATACTCTATGAGACTCCAGAAAATAGCCATTGTGAATAACAACAAACACCCCCTGAACAACCTAAAGAATCAATTATGTAATAGGCTGCTAATGCCTACCTGCAGCACAGAGAGGTTCAGACGGTCTTTCGTGCCAGAGGCGGCCAGGGCTTATAACGATCTAGTCTCCGATACAAAATCAACGTAAAATATCACTACGCCACCACCACCAGTTTTGTTGTTGTTGTTGTGCACCATTATTGCTGTGCGTCTTGTGAATGTATGAGATTATTGACCTGCTCAAAATCAATCAGTTTGCTACAGTGTTTCCGGGTTTTATGTATCAATATTGCAATTATCCCCTGATGTGAAAAGATGTACGTCTAGTAAAATTCTTTATGCTTGTGTTTGTGAGAGCCTGGACCAAGAAGTTTACAATTGGATTAATAAAGTTATCTTTATCTTAATCTTTGCAGTGCAATATTCCTATCAGAGTGTCAGAAATGCACTCTAGCGATCTACAAACGACTGATAAACGACTTCTGTGATAACCATTTCATTATCTCGTGTCCGTGTGTTATCTCAGCGGATACAGCGCGGGAGGCGACATTGACAAAGCACAAGGATTCACTGACGTGGTGATCGAGAAGGCCGACGATGCACACCCTCTGTGCCACTGCCACCTCAAACCGTACGCCAAGCACTACTGGTTGAGTCAGGGCACGGATCACGTCACAGCCAAGCTCAACAAAGGGGAACGAGTGCACGTGCGACACAGAAGAGGGGACCCGGTTATCAGAGGACAGATACACAGCGGGTTTTCCGGCTGCCTAATGCAAATTTACCACGATCCGTCGTAACGCGCGAAGCGATCTACCAACGCGATAAGCACTCGGGAGTATTTTTCTCCTCGAGCAAAAATGACCCGGGGTCTTTTTGGCGTACGCGGAACTGCACGCTTCAAGATTCTTTCAGCGTATGCCCAAAGGTTCAGGGACATTTTTGTGGATGCGAACAACGCTCCGGAGTGCATCTGGTGTGGGCTACTTGTGACTTTGATTGTTGGCCGTATGCAATAACTCTGTTTGTATTTTTGCGAGTTGTCGATCTTGCCAGATGCTGTTCTCACAAGCTTCTGTACTACTAGAGATACTGTCCCTGGCGGTTACTGACAACTAGAGGGGATCACCCCCCCCCCGCCTCCCCTCCCACCCACCCCCACAAAAAACCCCTAAAAACAAATATGACACCAACAAAATGATAATTCTCCAGATCTCGACCAATACTTCGTGCTGTTTTGGTATTTTTCAACACCAGCACTACAAACACAAGGATCGTGCATTTCAGGGAATGGAGATTACGAAAGGGTACCCGTGGCATCTGATGTAGTCTGCTGAACGAAAAGCTGGAAGGGCATACAAACTGTCCGTATGTGCACGTCCTCTTCTTACGTGCACGCTGCGTTTTTTGTATTATATACTTCGTTGTTTTACTTTTTTTGTAACCGTATTTATGCATCACATATATTTGTAAAAATCGCAAGAGATACAATGACAATAAAAAGAACTGAGTCAACATTGCCGCTTTGTACAGGATGGTTTCTCAATCATTAACGCGTGAAAGGCCATTTTTGACTCATGTAAGAGAGTGAGTCTATGTTATAACCCTCCGTCATCTGTCTGTCTGTTGTCTGTGACAAACACTGGCTTTTTCTCAAGAACCAGAAACAGTAGAAACGTCAAAGTTTTCACAACTGTTGGTATTTGGACACAACTTTCGAGAGTGGGGTGAGCTGCGTGACTCATTACTGGGAGGTAACGCCAGACAAATAACTGGTCACTAATGGGCTCATATAGCACGAATGCAACAATGGTAATGAACATGAAAATGAAAATATACGTATGATATTATGTTCTCTTCCAGCAGACTGACTTGCCAAGGCACACACACACACACACACACACACACACACACACACACACACACACACACACACACACACACACACACCGACACGGTCTAGCACACTGTACACAAATCCACCCGACCGACACGGTATCAATACACGCTGCGTGTCTACCCGGGGCAGTATAGTAACATCACGTGACCCACCGCGCGCGACGAACGATTTGTTGTGTTCGATCTCCGGCAACGTGACTGTGCTGCAGCAAGAAGCACAATAGCCGAGTTGACTGTGTATACAATCACCCTTAGCTAGCGAATTGAACAGCCGAAGACAGAAAGCACCGCCTGTTTCAGTCGAAGGTGGACCGGACGACGATACAGACGCTTTACGGTCGGTCTGCCTCGAGTCCAAGGTATTCCTTACTACGTACATGCGTGAATTTCTGTCCGTACTACGATTGTTACTCCGTCCGTAAGGTATGTGTTGGGTGTTGGCTGAGGAAACTTGATACCAGTGTAATAAGACAAAACTTACTCCACAAGGTATTTACTCCGGCATAAAAGTGTCATACGACAGAAGTACTCCCAAGCCAAGGGAATACTTCAGTCGTACGATTTTTTTTTGTTTTTTTTTACCCCTGAGTATAATTTCGTACGATATTTTTACTCGGAGTAAATCTCCCGTGGGAGTAAATTTGTCGTGTTACACCGGCCTTTTCTCAACAGGCTCTAACAATATGAGCGTGTGTTCTACAAGGTGGCTGTGTACTCAGTTACTTGAAAGTGTAAGGCGTTGTCACGTGAAAACTGACACCGGTTTTGCCAGGAACTACATGCCATGCAGGTGTTGACAGTCTGGAATGCATTTCATTGAATCTTATCATTTCTCAGTTCTCGTTTATTTTTTTTAACGAGAAGTCCGCTTGAATAATGTTAGCACGCCGATGAGAAATGACATCAGGTGAGGACTGCCGGTTTGGATATGCTGCAGTTTTCTGCAGATACGTTAGGTATTGTGGTGTCGACTGATACACGACTGATCTCAAAATGTCCTCTATTGTTTGGTAATCTGACCGCGTTCAGTCAAACAACAGCTTTTAAACCTCAGTGTAATTCGTGTGTGTGTGTGTGTGTGTGTGTGTGTGTGTGTGTGTGTGTGTGTGTGTGTGTGTGTGTGTGTGTGTGTGTGTGTGTGAGAGAGAGAGAGAGTCCCGTCTTATATTGCTATTACGGTCATGCAAATTTAAGGATTGCACTAAACTGTCTTTGAGTCTCTTTCGAGCCTACTACCGTGACGATAACATAAAGCGCTACACCGCTACAAGGAGATTCACCTCGTTAAATGTGACTGTCTGCATGACTAGGTATTGATCAGATCCTGATCTTACGAGCTGACATGGCGGTGTTTGCTAAGCGATCCCGGTTATAAATAATACCGGTAGTATGACGTCGGGTTAGGTGTTAAAGATTCATTTTCCCAAGGTAAGAACGGAAATGTTCGTGGCGTTCAACCCCTCCTTACAGAAAAGTAAAAGTACCCTTAAACACGATCCCGGTTATAAATTACTGACCGGTAGGGTGACGTCATGTTAGGTGTAAGAATCGTTTTCCCAAGGTAGGGTGACGTCATGTTAGGTGTTAAAGAATCATTTTCCCAAGGTAAGAAAGGAAATTTTCATGGCGTTCAACCCCTCCTTGCAGAAAAGTTTAAAGTACCCTTCAACACTCTGGAAAAGTTTTTTGTTTTTTTTTTAAATGGAGGTTTGATAGTCATAGAAATAGATTTTAGATTACCTAAAAATGAAATAAAAATTAATATGTCATTGCCTAAAAATAAAATTAAAAAATGTCATTTAAAACTATATGTGCCAAGTGGCACACACACACACACACACACACACACACACACACACACACACACACACACACACACACACACACACACACACACACACACACACACACACACACACACACACACACACACACACACGTGCTAAGTGTCTCAAAAGAAAAACAGAGAGTAAAATGTCTATATCGTTATACAGGGTTTTTTCTCCATACTCACGATCATGTCGTCGCCACCAAAGCAGCCACCATCCGCAGCTGTAGGCGCTGAGGAACCAGACAGCTGGGCGGACAGGCCTGAGAAAGCGCCGAAAACTATGGTCAGTTTTGAATTACGTATATTGTTTGTTTGTTTTTTTTTCTACAAAACAAATGTTCACAATCGCTGCCATAAAACAAATTAATGTTCACAGTAGCAGTGACGACGGAAGATGGAATTTCCGGGGAGGGGAGAGGGGGAGGGGCGGGGCAGGGGGGGGGGGGGGGTACACGGTTCAAGTGACCCGATAAACCCGACAACGGGGGACGTGGGGTGGGGCGGGGTGGCAGGTGGCAGGCGTTAGTGCCGACCAAGTGTTCGTTGATTCAAAAACTAACAAGGGGAAGCAGCGGACCGCGGGAGGGTGGGGGGTGGGGGTGGGGGCTGGACGCGGAGTCGTCTTAAGAGTCGAGATTATGGAGCTGTTAGGACAAGCTCAAAACCCAGCCACACTCAACTCTAATTCAGTTATGAACAGTTTTGTACGCGTTGCTAATATAGGCTTGAATACGTATTCTCTTCGGTAAGATGTACATCAGTGTTTCATCCAAACTGAAACAAAAACAAAATTAACAATTGAATCCACTTGATTACCTGCAAAATTTGGCGTCCCTTTGTACGTTTCCTTTTTCTGCAGTGCTAGCTCTGTATCTGTTTCGAGCAATTTTTCTGCTCCTGCATTTAGACTGTGTGTCACTGATTAGCCATCATCATTCACATTTCATGACAGCTTCATAACTGTATCCTTCATAATTTCGCTCTTTTCATAAACTAAAAGAAAGATAAAATACCGATCAGAATCCTGCCTTACCGCTCCCGGACTCTGTAAAATGTCGTCTGCTGAAATGAAACTGACTCGATCTTCAGGTGATGACGCGTTAATGATAATACGTGCAAATTGCAGAGAGGCCTGTACCACTGAGCTCTACGTACGTCAGTCGCTAGTTTTGAATGATTGGCCGGAATCCAGAATAAAAGTATGAGTTTTTGCTCGTGATTTTTCAGCTTCAGTATATGCATGGTAATGTATATAAATATTTATTATTATTACTATTTCACGGTCTGCTTCGTTTCTCAGTTCTCACCGAGTGCGCATTCGCAAGGCACCATGACTGACTGATGACTCGGCTACTGCGGCGGCAATGTTTTTGTCAGTGCACATAGATATACGTGGCATTGTAGATGGGACTGAGGCAGGTTATATCATTGTTATTTGGAAAAAAAATCCAGTTGAACACTGGACTACTTTGGCATAATTATGCATTTGAGCTTTCTCCGAGTCGAGTCAGTGGCAGCGACCGCCGGCAGTGACCGCCGGTTCTGAGCTGGCCGTGACTGCCAGCCGGTGACCCGACGGCGGAAAACAAAGCAAATTAAAAAACAACAACAACAACCAAAAAACAACAACAACAACAACAAAAACCGATGGTGGTGGGATGAGTGAACATGGTTTTGGAGGTGGCGGCCGGTGGGGAGCGGGCTTTGAGGGGTAGATTTGTGGTGGGCTTAAGAAGAACGCCTGTGTAACAGGTTCCCTATCGGCTATTCGTTTGTCTGATGGTTAGAGGGAGACGACTCGGTTCTACAGTTTATTCTGGACGGTAGAGGTTATCTTCCTTTGGCCTCACAATTCGTGTAGTTCATCGTTTTTGCTGCCTGAAATAATTAATAATATGAAATAATTAATGTGTGAGTCAGTGAAACACGGTCTGTACATGTATTCAATGACTTTCGAAGGAATCTCCATATCGCTTTTAACCAGCCTGGTCAGTCAAGGCTAAGAAACAATACTACCCGCTATGGCTTCAGTTAGGGCCCGCTTGGTGATGTTGCTCGCGGCTGTGGTTCCGTCCCAAACTCTTGCACACCAACGCACAACCAGAGACATACATAACATGTCTCTGGCACAACTTAGAGAAATCTGTATTATTTACATTTTCTATACTTATTAATTCATTTATTCATTTATTTCATTTCATTTCATTTCATTTATTTATCTTTTGGTGGGATGTTGTTTTGAGGTTGTTATTGTTGTAAATGCCTTGTTCAGCTTCATAGTCGGGGTGATTTACTTTAGCGGCAGACGGCCGATCACTGACTTTTGTTGTTTGTTGCAGAAACTGAGATTAAGAACAGAATCGGTCGATTCGACGGGCAAGGGTAAGTCAGCTGTGGTGTGCCCCATCAAAGATTCAATGATTTTATTTCCTTTGACCCCTACTGGGGCATCCCTCCCCCATCTCCCCCATCGTAAGCGCCCCTCCTTATAAAATCAATCGGCATTCAGTAATCCAGTGTTGTCCCGTGCTGAGCCTCGCGATGCGGCTCGCATCCCTTTCAGAGCCCCACCGGCATAGAGGTCGCTCGTTTGCTTACTTCCGGGTGGTTCTAACGCTGACTTATCCATCACCATCGTCAGTTAGGAATAGACCAGAATGAAGTTTCTCCTCGTGCAAATGAGACGGTAGGTGTGTTTCCAACAATTTCTAACAGAAATTAATGCCCAAGTCGTGCACAGCTTTCGACACGGCCCCAGTAACATCCGGCAAAGTACACTGATCGAAGTTTCCTATGGGATCGACCGTCGTTCACTTTCTGTGCTGCTGCTTTTGCCTCACTGACCTAAAATCATTCATTTCATTCTGTATATAAGATAAAGTTTTCAGTGGATGCCTGTCAGCAAGCACAAACGGTATGCTGGGTGCCATTCCAAAAGTGTAAGGGCAGTGCCAGAACGACTGACTCCGTTTCGTCTGCTATTCCCTTCGACTGCAGAGCCAGTGCTTTCCATTCAGGCAGACTGCTTTCGGATGTGGCGTAGTTTCTTTGAACACGCTTATGTACACGTCCCATGTCTGGCTGATTGATTTTTTGTGTATGATGAATATGACAGTTAATGCGCCTATGTTGAAATGATCAGGGTCAGTGACACCTACATAATTAGTGTTGTTAGGTAAAATTGATCTGCTAAATACTGTTTTGTGGTCAGTAGCTGTCACAATCCAGGACTTACAGTGCCAGTGGTAATAATCGAGGTGCATAGTACGTATAGTATAGTAGTTTTGTTTAGGAGCTTCGGTATGCAAGTACACAATTTCAAACAAATGTTAAACTTTAAATGAAAAACTGACAGTTAGAATGTCTGTCCATTCTTTTTTATCACAGTTTCCTGTTTCTAAAGTCTTCACTCATGAATGTGACCATGCTGTTTCACTTTCATCCCTGGCTCTGTGTGTGCAGGTGATTATGGTGCAGAATGTCCTGAACTGAGGGAGATGCCGAAGACGGAGGGAGTGGAGAGTGCGGGTGGCCTTCGTCATCGTCAGTCTCCAGTGGAACCTGGTGAGCATTGCTCTCTCAGTCTCATTCCATCCATCATCTGATAAAGGACTTCCATACTTAGGCACTCCTCTCAAGGTTACCAGGCATCACACAAAACAAGTTTTGTTTTGGAATAGCTGTGCTGGTAAATAATAGGCCTTTGTGCTTGAAACAGTCTTATGACTCTAAATCAGTAAATGCATTACACTGTTGTTTGCTGGCTTTTAGCCAAACAGTAACAGTGGTTACCACATTGCATTAGCAGCTGTGCTCCTCCAGCCTTTGGTTTCGCTGTGCCATCCTGAGTTAGGCTGTAACTGTGCTTGTGTCTAACTCTAAGCAGTCTGATGCTAATCATCATCTGATTCTGAACATCTCTGTTTTGTGGACCAAAACAATCTTGGCTGGAATGCCTTTAAGTTTAACTAATTCTTCCTCACTGCCTGTGTATCTGAACTGAGTAGATCGACTGAGGTCGTGTTTATTGCATATTTTTTGTACGTATTGCATTTTGGGGATGCCCTGTGCATTTTCAAGGAACCTCTGCATACTCGTATCCATTTTGAAACAGCCCTGATTGCATAACATGTCAGTGCTTTGACAGCCTCCTTGCTTGCTGGTCTAATCCCTTGCCAATTACCAATGGAGGCCAGTCAGCTGTGTGTGACGAGAGTGTGATTACACTTGTCACTAGCCAGTTGAGCGACAATAGGAAGTGTTCTGTGTGACTTTGTGGCACTTTGGTTCCCTTCACAGGTTGAATTATTCTTTTTAAGTGCCATACGCATTTTTACCCACCCCATGCTTTTTGTATTGCAAAATGCAAAACACCAGCGCAACCCCTTGATTGACTGTACTAGACCTTTGATTTGGATAATTTGCAATTACTAGTGGCATTTTCACTTACAAGTACAAAAGGCCCCACAATACAACTAGAAATTACGTTTGATGTTAAAAGTGAAGGCAATCTATAAATTGTACCAGGCAGGCCACGCAGACTGTGAGTGACACAGCTAATGCATAAGTAGTCTGGGCCTGTGTAAAGATGCATTTATTGTTTTCTTTGTTTACCGGTACTATTGAGTATACTGTATAGTAACTTACTGCATCTGTCTGTAATGGGATAAGGGAAAAACAAGCAGCTGTGGTTTCAGACTGTTCACTGCTTTCTGTTTTATTTTTAATCTTGCACAAGTGTGAGCGTGAAACCTGGTATTCCTGAATGCTTTGTGGCGTTGTTTTACTGGGGAAGGTCATGGCTCATGGCCACTGTAGATTGTATGCTGGCCTGGGGTAGTCTTCATTTTGCTGGATCGCCAGGGTGTTCCAGTGCATCTATTTTTAATGGAGGGGTCTGTTTGCATGGTGTGTAGAGCTGTGGCCTGGCCTGCCTGTGGGGGATAATGCAGACTGCTAATTAAGCACTTTTCTCTTCCCTAATTGGGCTTTGTCATGCTGGGGCCGCACTAAGATTGGTAAGACTGGGCCTCTTTCTGTTTACACACACACACACAGTTACATCATTAGTCCTGGTAATGTAATTTGTAGGATTGGGTGAATGGACTCTGGATTTTTTTATTTTTTTTTAATTTTGCGGGGCGCGGGGAAGGGGGTGGGGCGGGGGAGCTCTTTCTGACTGTGTGTCTGTCAGACTGTATCTATCTTTCCTTGGATATATTTTGCTTCCTTTATCGCATTATCACGATTTCTTTTTTCATTGTGAGTATACCTGTGCTAGTAGTTATGCCAAAGAACAACAGTAACAACACACAGATTTATGCTGTTAATATAATAATATTAATAATAATCAGTGCAGTTTTATTGCCCAGGGCAACACGCCTTAACAACCCCATGTAAGTCAACTTTGTTGCATTTTCTGCAGTTGAATTCTGTGTGTGTGTGTGTGTGTGTGTGTGTCACTGTGTGTGTGTGTGTGTGTTGGGGGTGGGGGGGGGGTATTTGGTAGACTGTAAGTAAACACAGCTTTATTGGGGTTTGTTTGGGGTTTTTTCTCCATTCCGCGGTTAGATGGCTGTAATTACGGGGATGCTGTCGTGCGGCTGTAGTCTGTGTGCATCATGACGACATTGCAGGGGTATAGATCTGCCTAATGTGTATTTAGGCCACCCTGTCACCTGTACCCCCCTAATGACAGCTAGAGCTTGGCCTATTGAATGGCCGCCGCTTCACTGGTTCTTTTGGCTTGCTCCACACGGCTTGAACCCCAGGCTGAATGTAGCGTCGGGGTCAGGATCCGAGGCCCCAGATACAAGCCGAGTTCTCTCTCATTTGGAAATAACGCCAAAGCGCACTGGATTGAGTCGCACATAGGGCCTTTTACCAGTGACGTAGAGCAAGCTCAGCAGCCGTGCCTTTTTTTTCTTTTTCTTTTTTTGACACGCGTCTCCTTGTCCTAAGGCGGTCTTGGCCTAGGAAGGACCTTTTTTGTGACATTTAAGTTACAACCCCAGAAGGAATCACACCATGTGCCAAGCTTGAGGGGTGACATGTTTGGATTTGGAGATTTCCAGGAGCTGCAGTGACAAAAAAATACGGCAGTGTAGTGTTCGGAGTGGCTTCACACCATATATTCGTGTTCACGGCCTTGACGTACTGTGTTCCACAAATTCAAAAGCGGCAGTGAGAGTCATCATACAAGTTATAGACATACGTGACTATCAAATGGTATTGTGGGTCAGAGAAGTTCAGTGAAACTGTTACCCATTGTACTAATGTAAGAACACTTCATTGATGATTCTCTCTCTCTCTCACACGCACGCGCACACACACACACACACACACACACACACACACACACACACACACACACACACACACACACACACACATGTAATAGCTGTGGTGTTATGCAGATACTGTTTCCTACACAAGCAGTGTTCAGCAGAGCATAGAATTAAAAACAGCATGCAGCCTGTGGTGAATACATTAGTTGTCATGTACGCAACTGTGTTATGATGACGTGTCGTAATACAGCCGCCAGAAAAGGTCAACAGTGACAAGAGGGTGGATGTATCATATGTCTATGAATTATTACAACACAGATGTCACCTGACTGGAGAGGATACAAAAGTTGTTTTTACAGTCACACACACTGTGCATCAGTCTGTTTACTTTGATTTGGCAGTTGAAATATGCGAGACAAGAGGATGGACCATGTGATACAGATAGGAAGTGTGAGAAACCGGCTTGTAGGAATGTGACTTCGGATAGTGTTGCAACAAGGAAAAGGAATAGTTTCATCTTAGTAAGAGCTGTGGCTTGTTGAAACATATTATACACAGATCTATCTTTTGAGCACGAACATCAACAGTTCAAGTGTGCTAGTCTTTCCTTTAGGCTGCAGCTTTGTAACAACATGATGCCATACATTTGATGGGCATTGATTGTCTTACGTCGTCTGAACCACACGTTAGGCTCTTGGACCACCGCCTATATCTGCGAAATGTCTAAGTTGAAGAAGTTTATGCATGTAGCAGCAATTCAGCATCATGATCAGATGATTTGAAGGTCATACATCTTGACAGCCGCAGGGTTTTTCTAAGGTCAGTTGTTGCTGAAGGAGTCCACGGAGACATTTCCTCTTCGACGGTTATTTGCGTCAAATGCCAAGGAACGACACGCACGGTCTTGAAAACAGAAACGTAACCTTTTCTGCCGGACTTTGTGCAGGCTACCGTCGGCCATGTTCTTCGATCGTTGTTAGGGATGAATTTTTGATTTGTGCTGCAAAAGCTTTGCCTTGTGTATTGACAGCATCGACTGGCGTAACTGTACTTCGCTGTGAGGGTTTCTGTGGATATATCCACTGTCACACTTACTGACTGATTTATTGACGGATTTCAATCTCTCTGACTGCCAGTGTCGGTCACTTTACATAGTGATTTGATCAGCGCTCTTCCAACCCACCATGGTATTCCCGTGTAATTAGCGTTATCAGTGCCCCCCCCCCCCCCCCCCCCCACGGTAAACCGTTGTTTTCAGAACGAGTGATTTCGATGGCTCCTCACTGGCCGTCGCTTTACATTGATTTGATGAATGCTCTAGATTCCAACCACAGTTTTCCCGTTTGAGCGTTATCCAGTGCGGACCGTTGTTTTGAAAATGACCCCGTTGCGGACGGGCACTCACGCACTAATGGTGAAATTAGACGGCATCAGTCCTCCATTTCTGATGCACTTACGGCGGAAAAGCGAACGAGAACCGTTCACGACAAAGTGGATGCATCGCGTAGGTGTTTTGGGCAGTGTGTTCCCCAGGGCGCCTTCATCGTAATGCAGTCTCGCTTACGTTTTCTCCTCAGTAGCTATTTCCTGATTAATTTAGCGTGTACTGGAGCGATGTCGCCGTCCCCTGAGGAAATGAGTTTTTGGTTGCTGTAGTCGAAATGGTTTTTGTGCTCGACAGTCAGGGCGTGTGCGTCCTGTCAGAGCTGTCTTTGACAAACAGGCCTACATCATAATTATGTTGTCAGTCCTATTTGGTTGACAAGGTCTTCCACTAGTGTCAGCCATACTGGTAGGTAATTTAGGGAAAAACGGAAAATTGCAAGCGCCCTGGTTTGACATTTTTTTTTTTTTTTAAACAGTTATAATTGTAATGTTGAACCACTTTCTTGATTAACTCGTTTGTTTTTCACTCGCAGTTTAGGACTTTAGTTGTACAGCGTTAGGTTGCACCAGTTTTGGAGTGATCTCGAGAAGCAAAAATCCGTTCTGCTCGTAGTTACTGGGTACTTTCATCGTCTCATACAGTACATTGGCGATCAGGAATGATGAATTTTGCTGGTTCTCCGTTGTAAGGTGGTATGTAGATATCGCATGCATTTTTCTTGGTCAGTTGGATACACTTTTGTTTCCTGATGATAAAGTTTCCGCGGCGCACGTGCTTCTGAAAAGGCGTACTCGATATTTCCGCAAGTTTGCACAGGTTAATCAACAGGTCTTCTCAGACTGGCTTCATTTCATGTTATAAGGATTTAACAGTTCATCGTGGTCGTGGTGGTCGTGATTCCGTCAGTGTAATGAAAAACAAAACAAAACAAAAAAGCAACAAAAACAAACATGTGTCCAAAATAAATAATCCGGGGCCTGGGGGGGGGGGGGGGGGGGGTAAAGGCGATTGCTAAATTGTTAAAAGTACTAAGCTGGAATACTTTTATGCGTTTTGTGGCACTGTGTGTGTTTGTGCACCATTCCGGCATTAAATGGGATCTTGAGAATTGACCCCGGAATGATACGTTTGAAAGACTGCCGACAGGAATGGCCGTATAAATATCTCATCATGTATCCTTAAGCAAACATCATTTCCAGTCGTTGTGTGGCGCATTATAGGGCAGGTCGGGCCAGGGTCAAGCAGTTCACTTGGGTGACATTGTAATCGATTTCTTTTGTTGGAAGAGAAACACGCTTGTTTGTTTTCACCGTGGCCGGCGATTGACTTTGTGTAAATTATTTTTTCGCGTTCTGCAGCGGTTGCTGTCAAATGAGGGCATTATACGGGACCTTGAAATCGTATAAAGGAGAGAGACTCCAAACAGTAAATTGCATTGATTTTCCCCTGCAGTAATTCTGCACCAGTACGTAGTGTTCTGATACACGTATATATATATATATATTCCTGCAGTTGCAGCTACTGCTGTGTATAACATAATTTGATGGTACGCAGATTTTGCGCTGGAGTGATATTTTGCGATAATCGGCTTGCAGGGTAGTCTCGTAAAGGGAAGGAAAACACTTCCAACACTTCCTGTGCCCGCTTGATTGCAGGAATTATTTGAGAAGCAGCTGTGACACTTATGGTCTGTTGTGTGGATTGATGGATCGTTTTCCGATTGCATGAAGGCTTATTAAGTCGAGTGGCGGTAAGGCCCATGCATCTGTTTTCGCAATGTGCCTGTGGGTGATGTGCGTTTTGCAGATAGATCTTCAGGAAACAAATTTTGTTGTCATATGTGTGTTTTGTCATATGTGTGTGTTGTCATACATGTGTGTGTGTGTGTGTGTGTGTGTGTGTGTGTGTGTGTGTGTGTGTGTGTGTGTGTGTGTGTGTGTGTGTGTGTGTGTGTGTGAATGTACACACGTGTGTGTGTGTGTGTATTTTTTTTTCTTTTTTCAGTCAAAAGGTACATTACTGATGACCTGTGTCGATTGAACGTTTTGATAAACCTTATGCTGTTGTTTTTTTTACGCAAACTTGATTTTGTATTTGTTTCAGTTCGTCTTGCTTTTGTCAACCCAAGCACCAGCCAAAATGGCGGTGAATAACTGGATAACAGACAGGGCGATAGTAGATACATACATATTCAGCCATCTGAAAACTGATTTCATGTTTTATGAGTGCGTGGGTCATTAATTTGCAGTGCGTAGGCGAAGCTTTATGATGACTATGATTTTTTTTTTCAATTCTTACTTGGATATTGTTCGTCTCTGGAGCACGTGCCACGGCCAGGACATTACTTCTGTAGGTTGAATCATCACTAGTAATGGGCGGCTTCCTATTCATTCCTGTCCCTGCGGTTTTCGTTGCTTTTATCATGTAAGCATCACGTGCAGCGGGTAGGCGTCTAACAGAACGTTGTGGCAGCCCATGGCAATTGCCGCAATGACCCACAAGCGACGCCGCTTCCTCTACTGGTGGGCGGCAGTTTGTGGTGTTGGATTCAATTTTTAAAAAATCAAAACGCAGACTACATTCTAATTGTCTTTATAGGCGACGTGAACACTGGTATCTTTGATGCTGTGTGGGGCCTTTGAACCGCAGCAAAGTTTGACCTTATTTCTGATTGGCTCGCTCTGGAAATGTTTCTAAAACTTAGACTACATTATGATTGTCTTTATAGGCGACGTGAGCACTGGTTTCTTTGATGCTGTGTGGGGCCTTTGAACCGCAGCAAAGTTTGACCTTATTTCTGATTGGCTCGCTCTGGAAATGTTTCTAAAACTTAGACTACATTATGATTGTCTTTATAGGCGACGCTGGTTTCTTTGATACCGTGTGGGCACTTGTGGGGCCCTTGAACCGCAGCGAAGTTTGAACTTACTTCTGATTGGCTCGCGCTGGAAATGTTTCTTGTCTTTCCATGGCGAAGCAGGTCAGCGCAAACCTTCGTGTGCCTGGAGCACAGCACAGCACACGGATGTCATGTATACGGGTACAGTGCGTGTGAAGTTGCAATTGAAAGATTATGTCGGTCGTTCAGACAAACAGGAGTGGTCAGCTGAAAAGATGGGTGGATTGTATTAATTACAGCACTATCGACGTTTTTGAAAAAAGAGTCGTTGACTAGTGCACAATGAGTAGGTTTGGCAGACGACCTTGTATTGGTCGTGATTTGATTTGGAAAAAAAGGCGATTGACACTCGAGTCTGGTGAATTACCTAGTCATTATGAATGTTTGGATCCTTTGGAATTTTGAGAGAGAGAGAGAGAGAGAGCTCTTGGTCTCCTTTATAATGCAGTTAGAAAGCATAGGCGAAAATATCTATATAGGTTTACTACTAAAACCCAGGAGAAGAAACTCTTTCACAAAAGATCTCCAGTAGCTCAGCCAGCATAAATCATCCACGGATCCGAGTGTCTTTGGAGAGAGTATGTGGTTGGTGAAAGGGGGGGGGGGGGGATGGGTGGCTGGATCTTCTCCACCGGCTTACTAGACTAATCCGAAATTCGGTCATGCGTGAGACGGATTTTGCTCTTGTTTGGAAACAGTCCAGGGCTGTCAGCTTCCATCGATCTTTAACCGCTTGACTGCTGCTGCCTCCGACACTCGGCGAAACTATTAGGCCAAACGCGTCAGTGCCGGCTGAACCTTTTACGTCATGCTTCTAATGACGTCGTTCTTACAAGCATTATCGGCAGCAACGGTTAACGTAGATCACCCACAGGTGAGCGCTAAGCTTTCTCCCGTCATCTTCAGGTAGCCTGGTTCAGTGGATTCCTGGAGGGAACTACTCTTCCTTGCATGGGGCTAATCCTCGAAAAAGTTTCCCCGGTGTCGAAAGTGGACCAAGTCTTCGCTTGGTTTACAAGGACAGCAGCAAGGAGATAATGTAGATAATATGATTCCGTGATAGTTTATAAAGAGGACGATCTAGGCTGCACCCATGAGCTTGCGCTGACCAACTTCGACATGTCCGGAGACTGAGCTCATCCTGACAGCAAGGCGATTTGCCCGCCATTGACGACCGGAGCGGGGGTCAGTTGCGGAGTGGATCCGCGTTAATCGCATCACACCACACGCTGCATTCCCGGGCTGCCGGCAAGACTGGTCTCCTGTATCATCAGCATCGATTGTGCAGCTCAGGTGATGGCTAGGAACAGACAGGGAAGTGGGCGCCACAGCACGGCCCGGTCATGTCCGTCACTTTCTGGACATGTTGACGGCGGCCACTGGGGGGGGGGGGGGGGGTGTCCGTGATGCATGGGCAGTGTGATGAGGATTTGGTTTCCACTCGTAGCCCAGAATGAGACTAGATTTCCGTTTTGCTTGGCAGCTGCCAGCAGTTTATTACTGTCTGTGAATTGCTTCACCGCTGCACCACACGCAATGTGCGCAGGTTTTGTGTCTGGACTCGAAAGTGGACGTTTCATACAGCTCTGGCTTTGGGCGCGTTTCGGTGCTTTGAATCCTGATGCTTGGATTTTGTGACCGCTAGTTTGGCTGCTGGTGCAGAGTGTTCGAAACTTTAAAGCACAGATGATAAATTTGGTCGATAACCGCGTAATCACAGGTCAGAATTGTTCGGCTGCCCAGTGTGTTTCCGCGTTTGTCTCTTCGTCTTTCCGCCGAGCGAAAGGGGGAGTCGGGGTGGCCGAATGGTAGAGCGTTGGACTTCTAATGCTCGGGTCGTGAGTTCGTATCGCGGCTGGGGCCAAATATTTGCGCTGGCTTTTTCATCGTTGCCCCGTCTTTCATATCACCCGTATGTTGTGGAAAAGACAACAACCACCCACCCACCCACCGCCGATTTCCGCGGTAAGAAAATCTGTGCGGTTCTTTAAAAATCGAGCCCCAGGTTCCACAGACCTTGATGGCCTACATAGTGGGGCAGTCGTTCATGTACCCTATCCATGCGTAATTGCCCCCCCCCCCCCCCCCCCCTCGGCACAGGTTTGTTTGAAAAAAAAGTTTTAGAGTCGAGCGTTTGTTAACGTGTTCAGTGTGACATCGGTAGCCACAGCATAGCACTTTGCGATGGCTGAGTGTCCCCCCCCCCTCACACACACACACACACACACACACACACACACACACACACACACACACACACACACAGGTATCAAAGGGCAGTGGACACCAAAGAAGAATAACTTGTGATGTGGAATTAGGTTAGTTCACCGTGGCTTCGACGAAGTACCAAAAAAAAAAAAAAAAAAAAGAGAAGTTGATGTACCCGGCACTTCGACCACGACCAAGCCCAGATAATTGCCTGAACACTGTCGATAGGACGATACGCAAGTCAGACGGGCGCCACGTGTCGTTTTGTCCAGAAGCTTCCACGACCGTAGGCACGTGACACTTCACGAGACTACAGCCGAGCAAAGGAACTTTAAACCAGCGACAGTATCCGGGCAAAGAGGCGAAATGGCTTTTCTGATTCGCTTTTGAAAGAGATGAGTTTCTTTTTGATTTATTTGTGCGTGCCTCTCACAAGGCTCACGCAAGAGGTTCCTATGTCACTAGGTCGATAGTGACTCGGTAAGGGTGAACGTGGAACGGCTGGGCTCGAGAGAGAGAGAGAGATAGAGAGATGCAAGATTATTACTCCAGCACGGTATCTTATCTGTTGCCCCGAAGCTTTTGCTTGTTTGGTTTCAATTGATTTTGTGCCGGTAAATCAGGCGGGATGGCACGGGGCATGCGGCTGGCATTTGCGCTTCATTTTCACTTCATTATTTCAATGGCTTTCGTTAGGGAGGCAAACCATCGCATGACCGTGCAAGTCAGGTGCCCGAACTGACTGTCCGTGCGGCGACTTGCTTCATCACTTTATGCCGAGCTGAGTAACCTCGTGTGTGTGTGTGTGTGTGTGTGTGTGTGTGTGTGTGTGTGGTGTGTGTCCATACAGCGACTTGTTTTACGTCGGGAGTGAGTAACCTGTATCACGGGGAGGGTGGGGGTAGTCACTCAAGGTGGCGTATTTTTGGCGAAGAAAAAAACAAAAACAACCTCGCCAACTTGACGAACCCTCGTCTTCATGCTCACATGGGTTCACGTAACGTGAGCTTGTGTGTGTGTGTGTGTGTGTGTGTGTGTGTGTGTGTGTGTGTGTGTGTGTGTGTGTGTGTGTGTGTGTGTGTGCATACAGCGACTTGCTTTACGTCGGGACTGAGTAACCCTTATCACGGGCTGGGTAGTCACTCAAGATGGCGCATTTTTGGCGAAAAAAAAAATCGCTAACTTGACAAACAATCGTCTCTTGTAACGTCAGCTTGTCAGACGTGTGTGTGTGTGTGTGTGTGTGTGTGTGTGTGTGACCGACTATTGATCCGGCTCATGCGTAAGGCGATCGTCGTCCAGCGCAAAGGCCTGCGTCGGCGGCTTGATCACAAGTGTTGTTAGTTAATAACTCCGGTGGCATCTCGCAAGTTCGATACACACCGCATTTTGTCCCTGTCACAGGCGCACAGCTTCTCGTCTGCACGAAACAAGACTGCAGCGTGCACATACGTCGGTTTACTTCACTTCAGTTCAAATCGCCGTCTGTGTTTGATCAGCGCGGACGGATTGGATGTCTGTGTGATCAGGTGTGATTGTGTGCGGTGTAGGTTGCAGCGCTGCGGACAGTTGGTGATCGCCAGGCCGTAAGAAATTTAATCCTCATCTGCACGGAAAGGCTTTGATGCAATGTCCTTGTTTGAGAATGTAAAGATGTAAAGGTGGGATGGGGGGAGAGGGGGGGGGGAGGGGTAGAGGAAAATATGACGTAGTGTTCGTTCGGAAGTCGCGAGATAATTGATATGAAGAAGAGAGAAAGAAAAAAAAAAGTGTTTGCTTACTAGCTCCAGTTCTAAGGTAATTAGACCCCACGGTGCGCTTTTGACTTCGTCTTTACACTCGAAATAGTCTGTGTTTATGATAAGCAGAGCCGCAATGGGTGGTTGGGTGTTCGAGGGTTTAACGTCCTTTCCACCACATACGGGTGATACCAAAAGACTGTGCAACGAAGAAGGAAAAAAACGCCAAACAAAACCGGTAGCACAAATATTTGGCCCCAGCCGAGAATCGAACTCCCGACCCGAGCACCGAAACTCCAACGCTTTACCGCTCGACTGTCCCAGCTCCTCGCAGAGACGCAGTACATGCAGTACACTAACATCTGCTGGCAGTGTGAACGGCAGCTGCAACCGCCTGAAACTGTCCTGCTCAGCCTTGCCTGCACAGCTGTAACAGTCACTGTGCTTATCGGATTGTCGGTCGTATTGTGTGCGCAGTGTCTGCCTGTGTGATGCAGCAACTGAGCATGTGTCTAGATGGTACGGTGCTGAATAGGGACATCGCCAACACGACTCCACACGATGTCGGAAGATGTGCCTTTAACTCTGTTTTAGCTAATTTAGGACCCTCGCGTTCACAACGCTTGGCTGCAGAGGCCCGCTTTATCAATTATGGGATCGCCAACTTTCCGTTTTTATTCTCAGTCATGACAATCACATCATAAAGAGCGAAGCTGAATACAGCGCTGGCATCTACCAGTCAAAGGGAAGCCACCATTTGTTAGTTTGCTGCGGGGAGAGGGGTGGGGGGTGCAGCCTAGAGATAGTTAATAACCTTTTGAATGTGGCTATTTCCACCGAATAGAAAATAGAACCAGAATAGACGATTTTCTCTCAAGTTCGTGACTGCTGCGTCGTCGTCGCAGCTTCCGGAAGCACTTGGACACGTGTCGAGTCGCATTCCGTTTTCAGAAGCACTTCTGTATAGCGTCGTGCAGGTTCGTTCCGTGGCTTCGTGACGGGCGAGTTCTTTAGAAGGAACGAAGCGACGCTTGCAGCGTGGAAAAATCTTCAGCTTTGGATGGTAACAGTTTATTGATTTTCACACACTAGGTAAGTTTTCGATTGGAGCCGTCTGGGGTTTTTTTTTTCACCCTATCTTCGAAACTGTTGCATTTTCTTTCAAGCGAATGGAGAGAGTGTAGGCGCATCATTTGTAGGCGAGCTTTGAAAACGATCGCGGTGGTATCTTACGAAACGCGTCTGTATAATGCATCGTCCTGACCGGACCTACAGTTAAGGCTGCTACTAGGCCGTGTGCGAGTGGTGATCTTTTTAAAGGATTTGCATTGGATTTTTTCCCCCAGTTTTATCAATTGATTCTGTAGAGCCTGGCCGTCACTGTCAACATTACCATAAACTAAAGGGAGGAACGTGGTGAAACAAGCCTGAAAACAAACCAAAAAAAAACCCAACATCAAATGCAAAGTATATGATAACAGGTGGTGGTGGTTGTATATTGGTGCTGTGGTTGTGAAGGCCAGTTTTGAAGGCAATGGGTTTTTACTTTTTAATGACCCACCCACCACCCACCCCCGTTTCCTTACGTTGATAACTCATTAGGAACATTGAGACGATAGCCCCCCCCCCCACCCCACCCCACCTCCCGCCCCTTCTAGTGGCATGTGTATTACATGAAGAGCTGCTTGGGTCGCTTCGGGGGTTGAAATAAAAATAGCAGGATTCTGACGATTACCGGTTTAAAATTCACAGCAGGCGTCCTAAGAAGTGAGATATCACAGTACAGAAATATCTCCAAATGCTGAGCTGTTTCTGGCGGACAACACGGTCAGAGTGGAGTTGAATGGACAAGACAGTTGTGTTTGCGTTGCGTTTTCTGGTGATGGTTAACGAGAGCCGTCACGTGACCTAGGGAGGAAACAGATCTCGTATCTGCAGGACAGAGGGAAATGACCTCAGCCCTCTGGCAGTGGTGACTCTGTGATTTGATGATAGTGCATCAAGTTTGAGTTGAAACGTAACATTTTGAGGCTTATGACCGGTGTGGCATGTTATGCCGCGTGGATTGTGCAACACGCAGGAAAAGGAGTTTCCCTTGTGAGCCGTGGCAGGCGGTTGCACAACTCTGCGGGTGACCGGGTGATATTGCCGCTTGAACGAAACATTTTGAAGCCGGCGTGGCTTAGAACTGCTGTGTCATTTTGATGACGCAACGAGTGGGAAGAAAGTTTTCCACGTGAACCCTGGCTGAACAGTTGTGATCGTACGGTAGCGGTCAGTGTCTCTTACAAAATAGGAGCAAAGTGCTCCCCCCAGTGTGCGTACCGAGAAGAATGCTGTGTGACCACACGGAAGTGAGAGATTAAATTCAACAAGTACTCCAACAACAAAAAAGACCCAAAATGCCCCATCCGGCAGGCGTTCAGAGGAGAATACTGTGTGACGACGTGGAAGTGAGAGACACGAGCGGCCAGAGACCTCAGTCGTTGCACGTGCCAGCGCCACTCGGAAAACGGCCAGTGCGCAGCCTTAGCACCAGACAGCTGAGGCCAACCAGCCACAGCAGCGAGTCGCCTCCAGCTGGCTACAGGGGCCTGAAGCTGCTGCGCGCTTTCTCCTTGCAGGACAAGCTGTTCGATAGGCACCGGATGAAGAAGAGGACGCCTTCAGAAGGTAAGGCAGGACCTCGTATCCGCGTCGGACAACGGTCATAGACCGATTGAAGTTTGAAATAATAATAATAATAATAATGCTAATGATAATAATAATAATAAATTTCACTTCTAGGGCGCTTGTCTCTGCAAGAAGCAAGCTCCAAGCGCCTTACAGTTTAAGAGACCAAAATTTAAAACCAAAATACATGTTTGACTTGAAAATAGAAAATGGAATAAAATACGTAAAAGACATTCATAATTAAGAGCGCTTTACACAGCTCAGCACAAAAAAACAGCTGTTAAAACCACCGACAACAATAAACAGCAGACCTTAGTTAGAGCAGCTGCCTAGCTCAGTCAAATCCTGTCAGTCGGAACATTAAAAACGCTAGAACTCCCCCCCCCCCCCCCAAAAAAAAAAAAAAAAAAAAACTTGGTGAAAAGATGAGTCTTTAACTCAGGTCTAAAAGCTGACAAATGTCCGATTGCTTTCTCACCAAGGCGGGCTCAGTCATGTCCGATCATTTCTGCGATTCAGGACAAGTGTCCTCTGTTTTTCGGTCAGCTAGGACATTTCTCCAGTTATGGGTCCCGCGGATGTGAAGCTGTGGTAAGGGTGACCAAGGGCGGACCATGCAGGTCAGGTCGTGCCAGGGTAGTGCAGTAAAGTCATCAATATTCATTCGCTTGTTATGTGATTGTTTCCAGGCCTGATTAGCCTGGAGTCGGTCCTGATACCCACGGCACGCCCCCAAGGTCAGAGTATGTCCCCAGCCCCCCAAAGTGTGTGCTTGTGAAGCGCTATGGAAGTGTGGCCAGCTTATTCTCTGTGCACCGCAGAGGGCGTCAGTGGATACTGTCCCGCACCGTGAAACACGTCGTTTGGGAGCGGTAGTGGCGTCAGTGTCATCTCAGCGGGTAATCTTTCCACTCCACAAGCAGACGCAGTTTGCGTATTCCTGCGCTGAAAACGTCGTCGTCGGTGTCATCTGCACGGAGAACCTGCAAACTCCGCGAGCAGAAGCTGTTACTGCACGCCCGCACCATGAAACACGTCTGCTAGCAGTAGTTGCGTAATATATACCTAAAGGCCATCAGCTCGGGAGAATGGCCATACCTCGCCGCATAAAATCGCGTCTTCGCGGGGGTGTGTTATGTGCATTGCACTGCGATTACCAACGCCTAGGGTACTCGAGGGAGCCGCGATGACGCATGTGAAATACTTCTTTACGTGCAAATCCGTCCCATCAGGTTACCGAACAAACAGCCGTGTGTCGTTTTGCGGACTTAAGAGGTTTTTGCTGACACGAGCTGACAAAGTGAAGGACGCGTAGGTCGAGCGAAATTCAATTACATGTACTACTGTGCCAGTCGATATCAAGGGTAGCGATTTATTGCGACGTGAAGCAAATCATCGGGAGACACTTCAGGTGATAGCGTGTACTTGGGATTTTGGCGGCGAGACAGGTTACTGATTGGTTTAATCTCTCTGTCTGTCTGTCTGTCTGCCTCTCTCTCTCTCTCTCACACACACGCGCGCACGCACACACACACACACACACACACACACACACACACACACACACACACACACACACACACACACACACACTTGCTTATCGAAATGCTGAACAGATCAGGTAAAATTGGTAAACGTAACCTAGGACACGTATTAAAGACAGTAACTAAAGCAGAATCGATGCAACTTCACGATTTGTGAGCCAACTTACAGTGTGTGTGTGTGTGTGTGTGTGTGTGTGTGTGTGTGTGTGTGTGTGTGTGTGTGTGTGTGTGTGTGCTCGTATGATCGCTATGAAAATCAGCGGTCGTTGATATGTGATCCCAAATAACGAGGACTTTTAGTTGTGCATTTTCAGTGGGGACGTCAAACCAAAATTGAGAATATATATCTTTTGTCCAGGTGCTCTTTCTCTCTCTCTCTCTCTCTCCACTTTTAAACAAGGATCTCATTCAAGCGTCACTGACAGATTTGCATACATTTTGTTTATGAAGTACATGTAAAATTTGATTGAGGTAATTTCCTCCGGCTGGTGGCTGTCGGTGAACAAACTGCTTGTCAAGTTACAAATGCCCGCAGGAATTTCACTTTCCGTGTTGCCGTCTGGCATCCTGTCACGCGCTTGCAAACAAGTGTCGCGTTGACTAGGCTCGTTTGACTGACGTGACATGACGGGACAGAATTTAGAAACCGTGGTTGCGTGCTGAGGCGCCGACTCGGTAAGAACAAGATGGGTGTACAAGTCCAGTAGGTTGATTCCACTTCAAGTTTGTTGAGACTGCAAGTGTTGTGTCGTGTTGAGGAGCCGATTGGGTAAGGAAGGAGGAAAAAAAGCCACAAAAACCGACACATAATGATTGCTGAAGGGTAGTGAAGGGTGCTGGAGCGCCTGGGCGTCAACCAACAGACAGAGTGAAGTCTCGGTATGGCAGTCACGCTTGCTTTAGTATTGAGCAGCTATTTTATGGCCTGTGGAGGTGTTTTTTTATGTCAGTGTCAAGTTGTCCTGAATGACAGCATTCACTGTCTACTTATTTTTACACACCGCAAGGCGTGCGGAAATGTGCGTACGACTTTGACAAGCCACGGTCGGTCGACACGATCGTCTCTGATTTGTCTGTCGCCCTGTGCATGTCATGTTCGCATAAATTGTCGGATGCACGGTTAGAACGGTGTATGTGTCACGTGCATAACCTGGAGGTGTGTCGGTTAACCAGGCGGAGTTTACTCTTTACAGCAACTGACAACATTCGTGAGAGTCGCTTTTGGCATCGCTTGTGTTGGTGCTGCCGTGTGTGTGTGTGTGTGTGGGTGGGTGTGTGTGTGTGCGTGCTTATCAATCCTAATACAGTGTCTGTGGGTATCAGCAGCTGTTTATCATTAGTGAAAAATAAGTATTTTGGGTTATCTGAGTAAGGTGTACACAACACATGCCAAGGTCGGTGTACCTTTTTTACGCTTCTTGTGTTTGCGGAGAATTATTTCCGACCCAGGCCTGATAGTTATATATCAGCCGGTGACAGAAGCAGTTGCCGCGTGGGTTGTGTGCGGGAATCGCATGAGTCGTAGATGGAGTTTGAAAGTGAACTGTGGGTTTTGTGGTGTTTCAGGTTCTGTGGAGGACGGGACGCGCGCAGGACCCATGTCACCTAACAGTTTTCCGGTATGTTCAACTACGTTTGGTGTGTGTGTGTGTGTGTGTGTGTGTGCGTGCGTGCGTGCGTGCGTGCGTGCGTGCGTGAGAGAGAGAGAGAGAGAGATCTAAAAAGATGTATCAACCGTTGACCTATGCGTTCACGTTTGGTTTTGCAGTGTGTGTGTGTGCGCGCGCGTGCGTACGAAGGGGTGGGGGGGGGGGGGTTGGAGCTATGATAGAGAGACACAGAGAGAGAGAGAGCGCGGGCGCGCTATGCACTCACGTTTGGTTACAGAGATAGAGAGCCTTATGGGTTCAAGTTTTACCTGCTGGAGACCGGCTTTATTCCTGTTATTTTCTGTTGTAATATTTTTTTTTTTTTAAATGCTGACACGTAAACGTGATTGACTGGACTCGGATTTATTTTTCATCAGCGCGTTTGAGAACTCAGCTCCCGGTTTCATCAAAGCACACACTATTTTGGGAGATTGACGCGTGTATACATACGTGTGTTTATTCGTATTAGTTATAGATTTTTGGCACAGCTGTGGTGCGGTTTGTACGTGCACACACACACACCGCCCGCCGTCACAGAGTCCACTCCATAATCAATGATCCTTTTCAGTGTTAGGCCAGTGGTGCAGTAAAGCCTATTGTAGTCATGCGGGCTAGGGTATTGCGAAAGGTTGGTGGCGTGACCATTTTCCGCATGAGGGACTGCCCTTTTCAGGAGCTGTCACCACTCCGCAAATTGGTTTCTCCCTTTGACTGTCCGGTTTCAGTCTCGTATGCATCAGCTCCAAAACTAGACACAGTATGGCTCACGTCATCGTGCAGTAGTGTGTGTGTGTGTGTGTGTGTGTGTGTGTGTGTGTGTGTGTGTGTGTGTGTGTTTGACTTTGCCTTCATAGACACAGACACAATATAGCTCACGTCATCTCGCACTATTCTCTGTGTGTGTGTGTGTGTGTGTGTGTGTGTGTGTGTGTGTGTGTGTGTGTGTGTGTGTGTGTGCCCCTTCATAGACACATACACAGTATAGCTCACGTCGTCTTGCAGTATTGTGTGTGTGTGTGTGTGTGTGTGCCCCTTCATAGACACATACACAGTAAAGCTCACGTCGTCTTGCAGTATTGTGTGTGTGTGTGTGTGTGTGTGTGTGTGTGTGTGTGTGTGTGTGTGTGCCCCTTCATAGACACATACACAGTATAGCTCACGTCGTCTTGCAGTATTTTGTGTGTGTGTGTGTGTGTGTGTGTGTGTGTGTGTGTGTGCCCCTTCATAGACACATACACAGTATATATAGCTCACGTCGTCTTGCAGTATTATGTGTGTGTGTGTGTGTGTGTGTGTGTGTGTGCCCCTTCATAGACACATACACAGTATAGCTCATGTCATCTTGCAGTATTTTGTGTGTGTGTGTGTGTGTGTGTGTGTGTGTGTGTGTGTGTGTGTGTGTGTGTGTGCGTGCGTGTGCCCCTTCATAGACACATACACAGTATATATAGCTCACGTCGTCTTGCAGTATTGTGTGTGTGTGTGTGTGTGTGTGTGTGTGTGTGTGTGTGTGTGCGTGTGCCCCTTCATAGACACATACACAGTATATAGCTCACGTCGTCTTGCAGTATTATGTGTGTGTGTGTGTGTGTGTGCGTGTGCACCTTCATAGACACATACACAGTATATATAGCTCACGTCGTCTTGCAGTATTATGTGTGTGTGTGTGTGTGTGTGTGTGTGTGTGTGCGTGTGCCCCTTCATAGACACATACACAGTATATAGCTCACGTCGTCTTGCAGTATTATGTGTGTGTGTGTGTGTGTGTGCGTGTGCCCCTTCATAGACACATACACAGTATATATAGCTCACGTCGTCTTGCAATATTCTCTGTGTGTGTGTGTGCGTGTGCCCCTTCATAGACACATACACAGTATATAGCTCATGTCGTCTTGCAGTATTTTGTGTGTGTGTGTGTGTGTGCCCCTTCATAGACACATACACAGTATAGCTCACGTCGTCTTGCAGTATTTTGTGTGTGTGTGTGTGTGTGCCCCTTCATAGACACATACACAGTATAGCTCACGCCGTCTTGCAGTATTCTCTCTGTGTGTGTGTGTGTGTGTGTCTACAGGTGTCTTTGCCTTCATAGGCTGCATATGCTGTGACGGGTTTATCAAATTATTAGGTGTAATTATGAGAGTGGGAAACTGAACAGGATACAGCCAAACCTAACTTATTTCGGGCAGTACAGAGTGGCTTCCTTATGCAAGTTACGACACAGTTAACAGGCCGAGCAATCAGAGAACCATTAGCGTGAAGTGGCGGTCTTCCTAGAAGAGGTGTTGCCGTATGCAGGTTCATTTTTAGACGGATCTGCCTTACACAGAGTCAGTATGATTGGCATATACATACATGTACCTCTGGCTATGTCAACTGGTCCTGTTTGTGCAACTTGTTCATCACCGTCAAGGATAAATAATAATTCTTAAAAGTTCAGATGTTGCTGACCAGTCAGTTTTGTGTGGATGGAACAGCGTTCAGCTTGAACTGTCTGACCCTTCCGCCATGACACTCTCACTAGGGCCGTCCCCGATCACTTGTGGCGGGCTCGTTAAAGCCCAGCTAACCAACCAGCCGGCCCGTAGAGCTGTACCGTAGGCATAACATGCGGGCCAATGCCCTGTCTCCAACCTAGACCAGTGTGTAAACAGCTGAGCGATGGGCGGTGTGTCCTCACGATCTATCAAACTGCTCTATTGATTTCCATTTGTCCCACATCAAAACGGCTTCAGTCGGGCATTCTGCCAGTCTTGCCTGTCTCTTCCAGTTCGCTCCCTTTAGTTGCCACTTGTAATCTGAACCCTTCCCCCCCCCCCCCCTCCTCATTCTTTACACGACCGTCGTATTTCACGCCCAGTGTGAGGGGGATGGGGGGGGGGGGGGGCATGTATGGAAATTTATGCCAAGTGCTTTTTCCTCTTTCAATTTCTTTCCTTTTTCTAACCTTCTGTTCATTTTGTGTTGCAGAATTCCCCCGACAAAAACAAGAACATGTCACAGTCTACGCCTGACTATCTACAGACCAAGTCGAAGCCCAGAGACAGAGAGTCCCTGAAGGTAGTGATCATTCTATGCTGTCTGATCAATACAGTCTAGGGGCATTCCAAAACGAAACAACTCGGCAATGAGTGTTGTTACGTAGCCTGTTTCACCCATCCCTGCCCAGTGACAGCTCCACTGGTCTATGCCATTGTACATGTTCATGTGTAGACCTCTAATAGATCTATATATGTGGCAATATGGGCTGCTCAGTGTTGCACAGAGTATGACATGCATAGATGTGCACATCGCAGTGATAATTGCGCTCTTTCAGTTTCTGTGCCCCCCAGGAATGGAATTCTCTGCCTCCCTCCCTTAGGAACACCCAGACCCTCCCACAGTTTAAGTCAAAACTAAAGACTCACCTATTCAAGATAGCATATGATCTGTAGCATCATCTACCCTCCTGACAGCCCCCCCCCCCCCCCACACACACACGCGCACGCATACTTAGTGTTTCATGTTTTATGTATGCGTGAGAATGTGTGTGTGTGTTGCGCACTGAGTGTTCTCTGAGCAGACTGTTAGCGCTTTATAAGACCTATTATTATTATTATTATTATTATAACCGTCCTACCACTGGCCCTCTCTCAGTTTTATGGAACCACTCCTTCAGCCCCATGCTAGAGTCGCTAGATTGAGTCTTCTGATTTTTAAAAATTTTTTCCCCTTTGGTTTCTTAGTTCTTTTATGTAAAGTATGTTTTTGTTCGTGTGTATTATTTAGTTTTTGTTCGCGTTCTTTGTGCTAGTGTAGTTTCCAGCAGTAAATCATAATGATACTTAACAGTGCGTACATGCAATTTTTTTAGATTGATGATTCGGTAAGTATGTCTTCTAGTTTATACACCGCCTCTGTTGATTTTGTTGTTGTTGTCTTTTTGTTTATTTCAGTTTCAGGCACTTTTTGTAGTTCCCTGACAATTTCTGGTGTGCATAGAAGTGTTGGGGTGTGAGGTGGGTGGGGGGGGGGTGTTTAGTTTGTTTTTTGTTTTTGTTTCCTTTGATGATTTCATTGATTTCTTTGAAACAAGTTTATAACATTTTGATAATTTATTTTCTCTTGTATGCTTGTGTTGATATTTGCCAGTTTTGCCAAGTATTTGAAATCCACATGAAGTCAAAAACAAAGGTAAACAAAACAACAAGAACAAAGAGAAAACGGGGGAAAAAACCTCTGATGTTTAAGTTTTACCAATGTTTTTTAGGCCCAGAAGAAGTCCTACCGCAGTCGGAAGAAAGAGGCAGCAAAGGAGTTGATGAGCTCGATCACAGACCCCTCAGTGGTGCTTCTGGGCGACTGGCTGAAAGTTCGGGGTACGCTCAAGAGCTGGACGAAACTTTGGTGTGTTCTCAAGCCAGGCATTCTCATCCTGTACAAAAGCGACAAACACAAGGTGAGTGCAAAACCATTTCATCCTGCCAGACAGCACCTTGTTATGATGTTGACCCGGGAACACCTGGACATTTTTACTTGTTTTAGGGGCAATGCACTGTTGCAATTGCAATTCCTGAGCCAAGGGAAGTCACATACTGATGAGAGTTGGAATAGGTTGTTTCCCTTTGTGAAAATACCAACGCTGAGGACAAGTGAACTGTGTTGAGATAATGATAAAACAGCACAAGGTTTTAATGTAATGTAATGCGGGGATTTGGTCAGGTGGCTTAGGTGTCTGTAGCCTGAAGCACATACGTGTAGTTCAAATTCCCTGGTTGGTAGAAAAGGGGTTGGGGATTTTTCCTCGGAAATACATGTATGCAGACACACATGCATAGATAGCATGTATGTATGTTGTAGATCCCATTCCATCTTGGGGGGAAGGGGGGGGGGGGGGCTGTTTTGTACAGAGGTTTAGATGGCCTTTTGCACAATGCAAATGTTTCTCATTGCACAATGGCTGTTGAAGACTGGGACTATGATGCTGAATGTGGTATTAATGTTTTTTGCAGGGGAGCCAGTGGGTAGGTACCATACTGCTGAACACGTGCCAACTGCTAGAACGACCTTCAAAGAAAGATGGCTTCTGCTTCAAACTCTTCCACCCTCTGGACCAGTCCATCTGGGCCACCAGGGTACAGTACACGCAGTCATCATTCTCTTTAAGTCTCTCTCTCTCCCTCACATGCACACACACACATGTACACACACACACAGGTACACACACACACACACACACACACAGAGGTACACACACACACATGAACACACACACACACACACACACACACACACACACACACACACACACACACACACATGCCCATGCACACAAAATGTCCCCAAGGCTATCACCATGTATATGTCACTTCCCTTGTCTACTTAGCTTTAGATACATGTGTCGGCAGTTACAAGGCAAGAGTTCTCTCATAAATGCCAACAATGTGCTGCTGTGCCAGCATACCATGTCTGTGCCCTTGGTAAGGACGTGTGTCATGCGAATGATTAGCAGTGAAAGGCCATGCTCACTGTAACACAAACAAAGGATTGAATTCGGTGTTAACTCTGCGCTCGGTTCGCTGTCAGCATTATGTTGTACATGTATATTTGTCTTGTGTCTTTCAGGGCCCAAAGGGCGAGACTATAGGAGCCTTTGTACAGCCTCTGCCCTACTCCTACTGCATATTTCGCGCTCCATCTGAATCAGCAGGTAACATGCTCATAATTTTCATATGGGGGGGGGGGGGGGGGGGTACTGCATCAGGACACAGCTTTTTTTCTTAGTTGTGTTTGTTTGTTTGTTTTCCCTGTGTTCCTGGCCAGGATAATAGTGTGGACTGAGTCAACGTTCTTAGACAACTCATGTGAAATTGAGGGCAGACTGGAGATTACGTCATTATCTGTCTGGTTATGTCGTATCATTTGTTTACACGTTACTCTGTAACATAAACAATTTAACATACATACATAAGCACAGCCCCCTTTTTTTTCTTATTCTTTTTTCCTTGTGTTTCTGTTGCTAGCACTGGAGTGAAATGATAACTTCCACTATCGCTGATTACTAATTTTACAGACCCAGCATGTTTGATCTTATTTTAAAATTGATAGAGAGAGAGAGAGCTATTTTACCATCTGGTTTGAGATTGTAAGCACATTTTGGTATGCTCAAACATTCCAGAATTCCCTGTTAACCATTATTTTCGTAACCACAACGCATCCATAAAGTCAGCAAGAAGTTTGATGGGAAGCTGGTGATGTGCATTTGTAGAAATGCCATCCCTTCCCTGTTCCCACTTTGAGATTAAAGTGAGTGCGTTGTGGTAGATGTAGATGGAAAGTAGCAAAAACCTGTTGCCTGTTGGCAGGCAAATGCTGGATGGATGCCCTTGAACTTGCTCTCAAGTGCACCAACCTGCTGAAACGCTCAATGACGCGATTGGATACCGCAGCCAGTGACAACACCCATCCGCAGGTTAGAGACTGGCTTAGGAATGAAACCTCTGTTGTTTGCCACATAAGAAAGATTTGTCTGGCTGTTCTTCAGTCCATCCATCTGCCTGTCTCAGTATATGTGCCCCTGACAAAATGTTATCATTTTTAATCACTCTTTGTGTCTTGTTATTCAGTCAGTGCTTTAATCGGTTGTTCAGTTACAAAGAATTCAGGATTTGTTTCAGTCAGCAGGTAAATGGGTTTTTATTTTTTATTTTTGGCTCACTTGTGTAACAAAGGGAGTCTGTGTTATATAACCCTCCGTTGTCTGTCTGTCTGTGTGTGTGTCTGTATGTCCGCAGTAAACCTTAACATTGGCATTTTCTCAGAATCAACAAACAGCAGAGGCACCAAACTTGGCATTCTGATCGACTGCCGTAAGACCTTTCAAAACATGTCAGTTCAGTGACCTTGTGTCAAGGTCAAGGCCACACAAGCTATTTTGGGGAAACCTTAACATTGCCATTTTCTGAGAAACAATAAACAGCAGAGACACCAAATCTGGCGTGCTGATAGACAGTGATAAGACACACATACCATTTTAAATTACCTTGACTCAAGGTCATAATCTATGAACAGGACATTCTCGCGGGAAATGGTGAAGCCCATGGGGTGGACCCCGACCTTGTTGATCCACCGTACCCGTCCATGCGTGTCCAGGAGAGCCGGATGAATGAGAGCGATCTTGAGCAACACTTCGCTAATCAAGGTAAGGGGGCTCTGCAAGGGCAAAAGTGGCCGTGTGCAGGTTGTGTGTGCTGCATTGAGCTGATTTCATTACAGTAGATATGTCTTGGTGTTGTGGAAACAAAGCAAGCTGGAGGCCACTCAGTAGGCAGTACAGGCTTGACCGCAACACTAGCAACACTGACTCAGGCCGCTGTGTTTGAAACTTGAAACAGAATTTGTTTTGCATGTCAGATTTGTAGCGCAGGATTGATATACAGTCCTGTACTATCGTGTATTAATCTACATGTTATCAAGCACTTCACATGGTGTCGTGTAATGATTGTGCCTTCACAAGAGCAGCCACTGGCTTGTTTCGTTTACACTTGACCAGCAGTTTGTACTGTGCCGGTTTTGTGTGTCACTGGTTTGACTTTTCAGTGGTGTCCATCTTGATGTGAAGCTCTCATGTTTTTTGTCCTGTATTTGTACAGACAAGACTTTCACTCTTTTGTGTTTGAACTGATATTTTCTGTTTTCTGTTGGATATGTATGGCAAATGTTCCATTTAATCTGTGTCTTATTTTTTTCTTTTTTTTTTCTTTTTTTTTGGGGGGGGGGGGGGAGGTGCAGTTTTAAGTCTTTTGGGAGGGGTCTGTCATTTTATATATATATATATATATTTGATGTAAAAGTACTTTTCTGGAAAAATGTAATCCACAAACTAAAGCCTCAGACAAACTTCAGTCACTGGTTGAAGTTGTGGTGAAAAAAATTTGACATGCAGTTGCACATACTAATGTGATCATGATATCAGCAGAGACTGGCATAGTTGGCTGACCCTGCACTGCCAATAACTTTTGGTGTCACAGGGGTTCTTTGTTTTTTGTTTTTTTTAAAACCGTCTTGGACTTTGTTTTTCCAGGTTTTTAGACAGGACCTTGCAATATCTGAGAAGAAACTTTTATTCTTTGTATTTATTGGTTTGTGTGTCGTACATGATTCCTCTGCCCTTTTGAGTCGCACCACCCTCTGTCCCACTACAGTACCAGTAGGATATGCTTGAATGTCATTATGTGCGGCACCAACGCCGCTGTGGCTTCCTCTTCTCCAAGGTGATGATGATGATGATGAGGAAGATTCGCCTGTAGACGGACGGCGCCGTTCCACAGGCAAGAGGCCAAGCACCTCCCGCGAAAAGTCTCCACAGAACACAAAGAGTGAAAGTACACTACAGCGTGCAAGCCTCGCAATAGAGCGTTCCTCTGATGATTTAGTTGCCAGGTCTCGGCCGAAAAGCAGAAGGAAATCAAGTCTTGTAGACAAAGGAGTGGGCAGCGACCCAGCACTGGCACGGGTGACGTACGCTTATCCTGAAACAGGTGAAGCAAGCGCGAGCGGCTATCCAGGAAGCGGGGTACCGTTTCGCCCTGGAAGTGCCGGACTATCAGGCAGTGGAGGAACGTGTTGGGCTTGTGGCACACCATGTGGCGGTGCTTGTAGAAGTAGTGGAGTGTATGGAACATGTGGAGGGTGTGGTAGACCGTCTGGCGGTGATCTTGGCACTGGATGTGGAGGAGGAGGAGGACCAGGAGCTGGAGGAGTATGTGGGGTGTGTGGCAGATTGTCTGGCACACGCAGCACTGCAGGCACTCCCCCTGCAGCAAGGGCTGCTGCAGATTTGCCTATAGCCAGCGATAACATAGTCAGTGGAGGGTTTGGAGTAGTGCCTGCCGCCGGAGGAGTTTGTGGGGTCTGCAGGGCTGGCAGCATATCACCACCACCAGGAGGTTGTCGGGTGTGCGGCCAACGGCCATCATCACCAGGGGCTCAAGGATATCAGCCTCCCGCCTCACCATTGTACAAAAGTGGCAGCATTCTTGTGCCAGAGTGGGGGGATACGAGACCAGGGACTCGAGGATACAGTGCTGATGCAACACCCCCCAGGTACATCAGTGATTATGGCCGAGTGACTGGGTCGGAAGATCTCACAGGATATCGCGTACCCAGGGACACCCCGACCATGTACAAGAACGAGCATATGACAAGTTATCGGATGGAGGAAGGGCCTGTGCTGAGGCACGAGGGGGGCATTCTGCAGGACAGATTCATTGAACCCTCAGCTTCCTCTGCGAGAAAAAGAACATCTTTGGAGACAGAGGAAAGCAGCGGAACCACTAGTACATCGCATGAAGTGGCCAGTGGTGAGGTTACCACAGTGCTGGTGTGTTCAGTTAAGATTTGTGCATGACCCTGCAGTGCTGTTCACTTCTGTTCTGTAAAGTTCAGTTTGGTTCAAAATGGCATCTCTCTGCACTCACTCAGCAAAGAATGCAACTGACCCAGAGGCAGTTTTTGTGTGTGAAAGTTTTCAGGAACAAATCCCCCTGGAAGTAATCAGCCGAAATCATTTACAACAGCTTCGTGGAAATTGCCTGTATGGGTTTTGTTGTTTGTTTTTTTTGCTGTTGGTTAGGGGTTGTTTGGGGTTTGTTTTTTGGGGGGTTGTACATGTAGTTTGTTTTGGGGTTGTTGTGTTGGTTGTTTTTCTTTTGTTTATGTTTTTGAATATATTTCTGGGTTATTTTTTGTTGTTGTTGTGCTTTTAGGCGTTAGGTTTTTTGTTGTTGTTTTTTGTTTTGCTTTTTTTGTTGTGGGGGTGGGGATGGGGGGTACATACAAGAAACAACTTGGGTAAGTCTGTCCCAATCTGTTTAGTTACTGTATGAGTCTTCTGCATTCCCTGGTACACCGTATTTATTTTTTAAGAAAGCATCTTTCCTGACTTGCCTTATGTTTGAGCTTTTTACATGAAAATTTGCTGAAATGAGCAGTAGTGATAAACTGTGAGATATTATCAGCTATTATAATGAAAGTGCGCAATATCAAGATTTATGGAAGAATCAAGAAAATTGTTCTTTGAACGAGACTGAAGTCTTTTTTCTGTTCTTTTCAGTTTATCACAGACCGCAAATAGAAAAAAAAGAAAGAAAAGGATTGTAGCATCTTCCACTGTATTTATGTGAACCATATGAAAGTTATGTGGTCAGTGATCTGCAAATTGTAAGCCACACCTGATCACATCTTTCACTGAAAGTCGCAGAAACGTTTTGTTTCCACTAGCTCTGCCATTACACATCACGCAAGAAGCGCATGGAATCTTGGGTCTCTTGTGTTTACGCATGGAGTGAAATTCCCACGAAACGTCATGAAAATTTGGTTACTCTGCACATGTACGGGAATTCCCAAGCAGTGTGTTTGTATATTTTACTTCATCATCAAACGTGCATGCTTCTTTGCACTAAAAATTGCTTGTAGCAGACAACCGAATATTCTGTCACTTTGCGCTGGAGCTTATATGCAGTGCCGACTGAATAATCAGACAATGGTGAATGAACAAGTTAAGTAAGCCGAAGTTTCAGAGCATAGCTGGACAAGGGGCCTTTTCTATGTTGGGTACTTTGATCATTTGATCTGTTTTTTTCTGCGTAGGTGCATTTTTACCACATAGTTTACTCTGCCGTGTAAGGGTCACTATTAACGGCTGTACTCTGTAACTAACTGTTCTTTTCTGGTTTCTGGTGTGATTTTGAAAGCAACAGACCATCAGGTCTGAAGCAGTGAAGTTGTAATTTTCTTTGATTTCTTGAAGTTTGAATTCTTTGGTGGCGTGTTAAGTCGCTAACTGCAGACTGTCGCTAACTGCAGAAAGTTGTAGGCGCATGTGGGAAATAAGGAGCACTCCCCGCACTCCTCATCTCGTTATACACATTCCGGTGGGACCGCTGTCGTCTGCTGCAATGCCTTTCCCCGATTTGCCCCAGCGATCTTACATACCCTTTTATTATACTGAACAAGGCTTTTGTGGGATTAGCAGCTGCAGCGCTGAAATAGCAAAAGCACCTGAATGATGGAGAGAAGCATGGCTATACAGTCATTGCACTGCACTGGCCACCTGGCCGGCTGAGCGCGCGGAGATTGTTTTGACTACTTTGTTTCCATCCGACACAGCAGTGCTCACAGAGTACAACGCTGCACAAAAGAAGAGCACATGAAACGCAAACGTGCACGCCATTCTTGCAAATCACGCGCCTGTACCTCGCGCGCACTCGAGGTCAAGGTCAGCACCGCATTAGTTCGGGAGTTCTCATTAAATTATCACGGAACGCAAACTGTTAAACTACGTTATGTTTGCTGCTTTTATTGATCAACAAATCCTTAGGTGGAGGCGTGTTAACATTATCATTGTGATTTAATTACCAAATTAGTGATGTATCCCAGTTATCATCAGTTTCTGCGATCTGTCTGCAGTTAGCGACAGTCTGCAGTTAGCGACAGTGGTGCACAACTGTGAAAGATTCCCCCCCCCCCCCCAACTTTGCGGTGTGGCAAGTGTTTTCCTTATGTGCAATTCTTCTTTGCTACTTTTGAAACTTAGACATTTTCCTGAAGACTGTTCACACAGTACAATTTTGATGCCTGTGATGTTTCAGGTACAGCTTTGAGTCTTTTTATGGTGATATTGCCACCTTCGACATTTGCGCTAGTACATGTGTACCTAGATTTTAGAAATTGTTACATGGTAGGCAGTAGTCAATTTGATACACATTTATTTATTATCAATACACTGATTGTAAAGGGACTAACAATACATCACCTGAGCGTTTGGTTTGGCAGCTGTCGTAATCAGTTTTTGCAGTAGGCCCCACACACATAGCTGTTTCCCTCTTCATCAGGCGCGCGCGGATCAGCAGAAGTGCGAGCGTCAACAGAAGCCTGGATGCAAGGGCGGCGGAGCACCCTCTGGAGAGCCATCAACGAGGCGCTGCACAATGCCGACTCGTCGAACGCGTCCATGAATTCTTGGCGGAAACCCACAGTGGATGAACTCTACTACGCTTTGCTTGCGCTCAAGATAAAAAATGTGCGAACAGAAACATCCAAATTTGAACTTGAAATTCAGAAACTTCGTGCAGAAACTGGTGCAAGGAAAAAAAGCAAATGAACATCTTCGCTGAACTGTTGACGATAGTCGGTGTAGGCTCCAGGTGCCGGAAGTGGAATGTAGTACTGTTTTCTGAAGACTTTGGTTAGATGATCAAAACCAGTCCCCCTGCATATGTGCGCACATGTGTGTGTGTGTGTGTGTGCGCGTGCGTGTTCTAGAGGTAGGTGGAAGGGTTGGGGGGGGGGGGGGAGGGAGGAAGGGATTTTCTTTGAATCTTATCTTTTTTCTTTTTTTTGGGGGGGGGAGGGGGGCAGTGAAATTTAGAATGACCTGCTCAGACTCATAGTAACGAATAATGCATTTTTACACCACTGCATTTGCCAGCTGATTTGATCCCAGTTTTTTTGTTTTGTTTTTTTATTGAAAGACTCAGGACTTATCACAGTGCTGTCTGTGTTAGGATTCAATAAGGAAAAACAAAAGGTCGGCTTTTCTAAGGACTGTTTTGTTGCGTTGTTGGAATAAACTCACGACGCAGTTGTAACTGTTGTAATCACTCTGACTTCTGCACAGATTTTTGCTGCTCAGTGCTGCAGCCAAGGGTCACATTAAAGATATTTTTTGCATTGGATTTGGACAACATCCTAACAAACCAACAAAATCAACAAAAGCCTTACTCATGAACGGTCTGAATTGCAAACTTTATTCAGAGTTTTTAGAAGTCATAGTGATTGGGGGGGGGGGGGGGGGTCTTGTTGGCTCCCTTGTGTAACAAAGGGAGTCTGTGTAATAACCCTTCGTTGTCTGTGTGTGTCTGAATGTCTGTGTTGTCTGCACTAGACCTTAACATTGGTATTTGCTCAGAATCTACAAACAGCAGATGCACCAAACTTAGCTTGCTGATAGAGACCTTTCACAAATATATCATTTTGAATTACCTTGACACAAGGTCAAGGTCATTAAAGCTGTCTGTTGTGAATTTGTATATACCGTTTTTGGAGAAACTACAAATACTAGAGGCTTCAAACTTGGCATAGTGATAGACATTGATGAGATCTCATTTGAATGACCTTGACCCAGGGTCAAGGCCATACAAACAGTTTTGGGGAAAACTGTAATACTGCCAGGAACTAAGAAACACCAGAGACACCTTACTTGGCCTGATGATAGATATTGATAGGATTTTTCTACAAACTTAATCTTTTGAATGACCTTGACCCATGTCACAAGGGAGCCATGAAGGCCACTACCTCTTAGTTTTTTTTATTTTATTTTTTTATTTGGGTCAGCTGATATATGTTTTGTTGTGTATTTGGTATATAAAAAATTTATGTACAAGCTATGTAGATACTAATTGTAATTGTAATGATGTGAAACACAGATTTTTATCTTTTTGTGTGTGTGTGTATGTGTGTATGTGTGTGTGTGTGTGTGTGTGTGTGTGTAAAATGGGGAAAAGAAGTGTGAGCAGGACAATGGAAACTGTAAATCGGTAAACAGAAGCCTTCTGAAGTGTGTGTTAATACAAAGATTCAAAGGCCTGAGATACTTATTGGAGTTTTGTTTTGTACAACCTTTAGACGATTTCGCGGTGAGATGGCACGGTATGAAGGACATGAATCGTATGGTGTTTGAGCACCTGTGCTCTGTGTGTGTGTGTGTGTGTGTGTGTGTGTGTGTGTGTGTGTGTGTGTGTGTGTGTGTGAGAGAGAGAGAGAGAGCGCATGCACTTGCGTGAGTTTGTGCTTGCATGCATGCATGTGTGTGTGTGTGTGTGTGAGAGAGAGAGAGAGAGCATGCGCTTGTGTGAGTTTGTGCTTGCATGCATGCATATGTGTGTGTGTGTGTGAGAGAGAGAGAGAGCGAGCACATGCGTTTGTGTGAGTTCGCGCTTGCATGCAATTGCATGCATGCGTGTGTGTGTGTGTGTGTGTGTGTGTGTGTGTGTGTGTGTGTGTGTGTGTGTGTGTGAGAGAGTTTCAGTGAGGCAACAATTCGCTCATTTCTGAAAGGTAGCAGTGTTCAGTCTGATTTTTAAAAAACGTAAGCAATGCAATACTGTATAATCGTGAACATTAAAATGACCTTGAGGGGCGCAGTCGATGCATTGTGATGCTTTCAGAGCTGTGGAACGTCTGCAACAACAGGCTCTCTTCCACAAGGCTTCTCAGCGAAAGATGCACCAACAACAGCGGTAAATCTGTCGCCCTTTTTATAACACATGGTTTACTTTATGTATTTATAGCAGGCTTTTTTTGGCAGGCTTTCTGATTCTAGGATGATGGGATTGGGAAAAGAAGCTACAAAATATTGTATACAGTATACTAGCTTTTAGCACTTATGCATAACAGCATTTTGACTTGGCCGTGGAATTTTGCTGTGTTGCCATTTTCAGAATAGCTCCCCGGTTAATTTGCATCCTTGGAAATTATATTAGGACAAATGTTTGTAAAAATTCACATTTTGTTTTGAATATTGCCCAGTGTGGTGCAGAAATGGTAAGACATACGTCCACCGTGGTAGAAAGTAATAGGACAGTTTGAAAATGCATCGTTCTATGGCCGATGTCTGACGTGGATGTGGACGTGTACAATACACGCCATCCTTGCGCTATCCTCAAAATTCCACGACAACATTGATTTGCTTGAGGGAACATAGTTGAGCACTCAGTCCTGCGAAGAATCACACGCTTGCCTCTTCTGCAGCAAGCAGGGCGCCTCAGTTTTGAGTTGGACTATTTGGGCTGAGTTCTGATCTGAATAGGTGGAAATAATGTTGCCTCGAATCACTGTTAGTTTTGTAAATAAGCATGCGACAGTAATGGTGTGTATTGTGTTGGGTCAGAAACAGTTGCCTTTCTGTTTATTCTAGTCACATGTAATGAATGTCTGCAATAGTTGGTTACCGCAGGTTTGACTGACTGTGTTGCATTTTTTTTATCTTGCCCATCTTGGTCATTGTGTGCTGTCAGGCAAAATCCTTGGCGCATTTTCTTAGTTGTTTTCAAGTTTTCATTTCTGTGTCACGGTAAAGGTTCATGAATTAATCACATTGCAGTTGGCTCACTTTGAGTTGTGCATGCACGTGTAAGTTTCATATATATATATATATATATATATATATATATATATATATATATATATATATTTGGAGGGTTTTTTTTTTTAAACTGAAGCAGATTACTATGCACATTATTTTAATCGTTCTGTAACTAACCTGTTAGCAGGTTACTTTTTGTACTGTTGATATACCTCAAGTTTGATTTGGAGTTGTATCATTTTTCACTTGTTTATTTTTCCATTGGTTTTTGTGTAGTGAGGTTTTGTAAGTTTTGCAAGTGTTACTGGTTTTTGTTTAATTTGGACTTGGCATTTGCAAATAAACATTGCTAAAATAAGATGCACATGTGCCATACCGCTTTTTGTCATTCAGAGTAACTCCAGATTGGGCCACCATTGCTATGAAGAAATTTTGCATTTTCAGACACCCCAATACACAAAGACACGCACTGGCAGACACCAAGACACGCTCCGGCAGACACCAAGACACGCTCTGGCAGACATAAAGACATGCTCTCGCAGACACACAGACATGCTGGCAGGCACAGAACACACTATTTGTGGAAGCCAAATTTTGAGTGGTGTGAAGCTCTACTGACTTTAACAATGAAATTTAAGTTGGCAGCAAACTTTGCTTTTTTTCTTGCCAGCTTATAGCTGAGTCCAAACACATGTATTAACAATGTCATGCAAATAATAAGTCTGCCACAGTATGTCTTTCGTCTGTGTGTCTCCAGTGTCTGCCATTGCATGTCTTTGTGTCTCTGTGTCTGCGAATGTGTGTCTCCGTGTCTGCCAGTGTGTGTCTCTGTGTCTAGGGGTGTCTGAAAATGCAAAATTATGTGACTCACCATTGGTCTAGATGTGATAGAGTGATTGTGAGCAATTGACTGATGCTGTTCTTTTTTATTATTTTTGAAAGTTTTTGAAAGATATATATATTTATATGGTGAATACACAGTATGTGTACTCTATGCAAACCTGTATACACATCTCTCTCTCACACACACACACACACACACACACACACACACACACACACACACACACACACACACACACACACACACACACACACACACACACACACACACACACACACACACACACACACACACACACACACACACACACACACTAACTTACTTGAATCACATTTGTGTTGAGTTTTTTGCTTTAGTAACTGTCTTGCATATGTGCACTGGGTTGAAGTCCCCATTTTACCTGATCTGCTCAGCATTTTGATAAGCAAGAGAAGCAGTGAAATCATTATTGTGAATTGTCTTCTGTCTACGTGGAAGGTGGCCTGTGCATGATAAGTTTTGGCTGTGTTGCCTCAGCCACATACACTGTTCCTGGTCCACACTCCACAGAAGTATTGGGTTCTCGTAAATTCCAACTGTTCAGACATCAACACATTTACGTTCAGTTTTGAGTTTGTAGTATTTTCACATACATGTACAAACACTCTTTTCTAGAACATTGGTAAGTTATCATGTTCCTTAAAGCTTTCAACACTGAGAGTCACTTTCACCCTCGCTGTCAAATTCAGAGCGTCCATTTTGTAAAATCACTGACATGCAGCCGTAAAATCTCTGCGTCAGATTCCGAAATTTCTGCGTAAACGACGCGCACGTATGCTTAACAAGGAATACTGGTTACTGACAGTCAGTTAAGATTGTTTCTCATCTTTCCTGTTCATCTTTCCCTGTACAGGTCTTGACGACGACAAGACAGACAGAGAGGATTCCGACCTAACATCACAGTCAGAGTTTGAGGAGGAGTCACTAACCAGCCAACAGGCGGTAATTGCCCCACCAGAGGAGACACATTACATTGAAAATGCTACAGAGGAGTTGGGACAGGTACTTGAAGATCACTTCATGCATCTGTTTGTACGGTTGTGGGGAGGGTGCAGTGTTATGTTGTACATATGTGACCCATTCTCACAAAAGGGACCATAAGTCGATATACATATGTGACCCATTCTCACAACAGGGACCATAAGTCGAAAATTATCAAGTTTGAGATATGTATACCACTGCAATCTGCTGATTATGCAGTTTAATTCAGTATAAGAATGAAAGCTGTACTACTAAAATTGACAGAGATATCAGCAGTTGAAGTTGGCTACTCACAAGGCGGCCATACTGACCCCCGGCACTCTTTTCGCCTGTAGCGGCGTTCGGCCTAGCGCGACTTACAATCCCTTTCGCGAGAATGGGTCACATATCTTTTTTCTTTTTTTTGTGATTAAGTGTTTATTTCGTCATGGGATGGTAAAATAATTCCATCCTGAATATTATATTCAGTACAATCAAACCTGTCAACGTGATCTCGCTAACATGGCCTAAATAAATATGGTGTGTACGATGTAAAAAGTTTTGTCCTAGGAAGTATTTCTCTGCCGTAGTCAGTGGGCTGTCATGTTGCCTTTGCCACACAAACTTCAAAACTGACCAGCGTGTCACAGTCATGGAATTTTAAAGGAAATGGATTTGCAGAACAGTGCAGGATGACATGCTTCGCACAGTTTTCCTATGGTAGCCTCAAAATGAAGTTGTGCTAAAATTCCATATGTGTGGTCTTCATTTCCGTTAGTGTGACCTCCATAGATTAAGAAAATGTTTGAGTTTGTTTTTTGTTTTTGTTGCAGACTGGGGACAACAGTCAGACAGAGGAGGTAACGGACGAGAATAAGGGACTGATATGGACTCTAGTCAAACAGGTATTACAAGACAACTTTGAAAGTTTTTCTCTTACTCCACGTAAAACCTTTTTTCGGAGTATAAGAGCTGCTTCATCGGGGCAAAATCTTGTCACATGTGTCGCACACACAGTGTGTGCTTGTGTGTGTGTGTGTGTGTGTGCATGAAAAAATCAATTTGAGTACTTCTAAGAAAAATCCGCCAGTCTCATCAGTCACATATGAAACTGACTGTTCATGTTTATGTTCAGTTCTGCCATACCTGTCTCTGGCATGGAACTGTGTTTGGAACACTAGATTGTTAAATTAAAAAAACAAAAAACAAAAACAAAAACTGTGCTTACATACATACTAAATGTAAAATTTCAGAAGGGACTTGTAAGTACTTGGAGATGTTTCCTGGGTTTTTCCAGTGTTGGACATCTTTGCATAGTTCTGTTTTGCATCGTGTGAGATGACCGTTTCCTCTCACTATATCTGATCTATTGGTTGATTATCTTCCCACTAACCCAGGATGACTATAGAGTTGTCTTCCTTGACTTGACAGACTAAACATCTTCTTTTTACATGTACTGTATTTGTATTTGAAGGATTACGCCTATTTACTCACAGTGAGAATTCTGGTTGATGCAGTTGTCTTAGATATTTAGGTTGGTTGGTTGGTTGGTTAGTTGGTTCTTTGTGGGTTTAACAGTCCCCTCCACGATGTGAAGGTGATCGGGCAGTCGGTGTTGTGGTTAAGAGACTTTGTCACCAGTGCGAGGTCAGGTTCGAGTCCAACTCAGGGCAAAGAATTTTTCCTTCTCATATGTGACACCGTATATTTGGGACGATCATTGGGGGTTCTCTCATGGTACTTCGGTGGCTTCCTCCCCCTCTGCTTTGGGAATGTTCAGCCCACCAAATTTGAAAATAAACGTAATTCAAAATTCCATAACTTAAATAGCTGAGCTGACCCTACACACCACGTGATTGTGATGTGTTCATGTCCAGTGTGTGAGAGGATGTGTGTGATTCACGTGGGCGTGCATGTCGGGTTCAGTTTGAGCCAATTCTAGAAATTAGGTTAAGCGCCTAAACAATACTCAATTATTCTTATTATTACATGTATACCAAAGAGGGGGAAACAAAAAAAATCCTGCTCAAAATTTATGCTCAATGGTCGGATTTGAATTCAGGGCCAGAGCACTGACAGCCCAGTATTCTACCAGCTCAGCTGTCAGGCTCTGCCTTCCCTTCCTTCGTAGGTACTGAGAATACTCACTATACAGTGCACATAAACGCAGGGATGAAGTTTTTTGCAGCAGTGAGAAACTTAAGTGATCCATGTGAGGGATTGTGTGCGACAGGTGCGTCCTGGTATGGACCTGTCCAAAGTGGTGCTTCCCACCTTCATCCTGGAACCTCGCTCTTTCCTGGACAAGTTGTCCGACTATTACTACCATGCAGACATCCTGTCAGAGTAAGTGGATCCCATTCTCATGTACAACACTTACAACTTATCTACTTTCATCTCTTTGTTTTCAGCAAATTTAGTTGTTGAAGCGTGAGGTTTTTTTGGGTGATACAGATGAGTTTTTGATGCATCATACAAACCATGAGATAAAAGATGTGTGTGTGTGTGTGTGTGTGTGTGTGTGTTGCATGCATGCGTGTGTTGAAACATTAGCACTGATTCTTATGGGTATTAGGTGAAAGGACTTTAGTTTTTATTGTCCCACATTAGATTAAAATTTTTCTGTGAATGTAATTCTTCATTTCTGTTTGCAGGGCTGTGCAACAGGAAAGTCCCTACAACCGAATGAAGTATGTGGTGCGATGGTATCTGTCAGGTTTCTACAAAAAGCCCAGGGTAAGTCTGATTTTATTCCTAGGCTTTCTTAGATCAGTATTTCTAAGTCAGCGTATGGCCTTCAGCAGTGCCATAAGGCAGTCATCAAGATGTGAACGTTCAACTTGTTCAGTGCTCTCAGTCAAGGCATAGTGTTTATTTTATCTTATTTTATTTTTTCACTTCTCTGTGCAGGGATTGAAGAAACCATACAACCCAGTGATCGGCGAGTCCTTCAGGTGCTATTGGTATCACCCTCGAACTGGCAGCCGCACATTCTACATTGCTGAGCAGGTACCGATATATTATATTTCGACAAACAAAAATGAAGGCATTTTACATTCTGCATATGGAAAACGTTTTATTGTGAAAAGTGGAAAACTGAACACACTTTTTCCCACCCCCACAGCCATTTTCTTTTGTCTTCGGACATGGGGACCCCCCCCCCCCCCCCCCCCCAAAAAAAAAAGAAAAGAAGAAAAAAAAAAAGCCAGTGATTTGTTTTGGTGGTTTGTTCATTAGTTAGTTCTCTGTAAGTGCCTTGTTTTTAAATTAAAAAAAAAAAAAAATCACCATCAAATCAGTTGCACTCATGCTGCTCATTTTCACTTGAAATGGTCATTTTTTTCTGTGATACGCACAGTGTACGATCATTGTTTCACTGTATTCTTCTGTTCCCCAGGTCTCCCACCATCCCCCCATTTCTGTCTTTCACGTCACCAACCGCAAAGATGGCTTCAACATTAGTGGCAGCATTCTTGCTCGCTCCAAGTTTTATGGTGAGTTTCTTGGCTAATTAGAGGTGGCAGGTTATATGTCTTTAGAGACCTCGGGGGAACATTTTGGCAAGAATAATAGGTTGTCATTTCGATTCTCAACAATTCAGCAATTTGCATAGTTTAATCGGTTTCAGCTTTGTTTTGTTTCTTTTTGCTTTTGTTGTTGTTGTTGTTTCTTTTGTTTTACTTGTGTTGTTGTTGTTTGGTTCTCTTTTCTGTTTGTTGGTGCGTTTTCAGCTTTGATTTGGTTCTTTTTGCTTTTTCCTTTTTTTTCCCCCAGCTTTTGTTTGTTTCTTTTCGCTTTCTCTGTGTCTCCTCTCTCTTGTATTTTTTTTTTTAAGCTTTGGTTTGTTTCTTTTCACTTTTTCCATGGCTTCTCTCTCTTGGGTTATTTTTTTTGTGTGTGTGTTGTTTTCAGCTTTGGTTTGTTTCTTTTTGCTTTTACCGCTTCTGTTCTCACTTGGTATTTTCGTTTTCAGCTTTGGTTTGTTTCCTTTTGCTTATTTTCGCTTCTTTTCTTTTCTTTCGTTTTTCTTTTCCTTTCTTGTGCATGAAGCAGATGAAAGCATTGATTGTTTATTGGAAGATTGTGACTTTCCAGGCAACTCTCTCTCAGCCATTCTTGATGGTGTGGCCACACTGTCATTCTTGGAGCGAGGAGAGGATTACTTCATCACCATGCCCTATGCACACTGTAAAGGTGGGTACTACATGGAGACGTCACATGACATATGGCCAAGATCTCACTGCATTTTGTTCATGTGTAGGAAAGTGATGTGTGGACTTAAATTGATTTATGTAAAAAAATTTTTAGACTTGAAGACAGATCGTGGAACCTGCGGGCTTGTTAATCCAGGTCTTGCTGAATTGATTTCTCTTCTGCTGAGAAAGCTGTAGTCGAGGTAGTATGGAATATCCTGTTCTCAGCACCACCAGGGTTAAGAGACATGCGCACACACACACACACACACACACACACACACACACACACACACACACACACACACACACACACACACACATATTTCTTCAGGGATTTTAATTAGATTATCCCTGTAAGCAGAGAGCTGAGCCGAATTACTAGAGACTTCACTTTTCCCCCCCAGTACATAGTTTTATGCACTTTTCCATCATTCCCTGTGACAGGTATTTTGATTGGAACATTGACCATGGAACTTGGAGGGAAGGTGACCATCGAGTGCCCTAAGACAGGCTACAAGTGTGAGCTGGAGTTCAAACTTAAGGTATGCATCAATTCCCCCCCCCCCCCCTCGCGCCCCCCCCCCCCCCCCCATCAGAAACTATAACTAGCAGTTGTCTTTTCATTATTTTGCTGTTGTAAATATTGACACTGCTGTCTGGTATGTTAACCACATTTTTCAAGACCAAAAAAAACAAAAAAACAAACAAAAACAAAAAAAACAGACGCAACATTCCTATCATCAGGAAGGAGTGCATCTTGGAGGCATGATCTTGTGCAGTGTTTTTGTTGGGAGGAGTGTCTTTCATTGGGTTCTCCACTTGGACAGTTGTCGTCCATACATGTACATGTATTTGATTTCCATTTTCTGCTGTCACAACAGCCTTTCCTGGGGAGTGGTCAGGCGTCGAACAAACTGCACGGCAAGATTACCATGGGAGCAGACACACTGGCTCTGTTGGATGGACATTGGGATCAGGAGATCTACATCAAGGATCGCACAGTCAGGGTCAGTTGAGAGCAGTATGCTCTGTGTGTGTGTGTGTGCGCGCACGTGTGTGCACGCATGTATGTATGTGTGTGTGTGTGTGTGTGTGTGTGTGTGTGTGTGTGTTTGAGTGGGTTACGTACATTACAGACTTTGATTCATTTGTTGCAATGGATAGACTGTGAGTATTTTCGACCTCAAAAAGAAAAAAAAAACTTTCTCATGGGAAATCAGAATTTTCCTGACACTCTGTTTTTGCAGTTTCAGAGTAAAGAGAAGCTACCAGTAGTGACCTGTAACAATTGTTGCAGTGAAGTTATTTCCGTTATTTCACAATACCAAACTCAAACACATGTGTAAGGGGGATGGAATATGTCGAACAGACAGAACTGAAATAAAGAAAGAAGAAGAGAGGATGAAGTTATTGTAAGTATTCATCATGTGAACCGGGCTGCAGATTTGACGCAGCCAGTCAAATTGTCTCCAGAAGAAGACCTATCATAAGTGACAGTGGGTTTATTCACTCCACCTCCACTGTTAATGTTACAGAGAAGAGACGTGTTCTGGAACCCAACCCCTGAGGTGCGGGGCATGAGGCTGAAACGTTACACCGTGCCTGTTGAAGAGCAGCACGAGTTTGAGTCAGAAAGGTGAGTTTTTGGCTCCCTTGCGTAACAATGGGAGTCTATGTATTAACCCTCCGTCGTGTGTGTGTGTGTGTGTGCAGAAAACTTTAACATTGTCATTTTCTCAGAATCTACAAACAGCAGAGGCACCAAACTTGGCGTGCTGATAGACAACCGTAAGACCTTTCAAAACATATCATTTTGAATGACCTTGCCTCAAGGTCAAGGTCACTAAAGCTCTCTGTTTGAAAATTTAACATTGGCATTTGCTTTGGAAATGTTCAGCCCACCAAATGTAAAAAATAAATGCAATTCTAAATCCCGAAATTTAAATAGCTGAGCTGACCCTTCGCACGACGTGATTGTAATGTGTTTATGTCAAGTGTGTGAGAGAATGCGTGTGATTCACGTGAGCGTGCGTGTTGGGTTCAGTTCGCGGCGCTTTGAGCCGATTCAGGAAATTGGGTAAAGCGCCTATACAATACTCATTATTATTATTATTATTTTCTCGTAATCTACAAATACCAGAGGTTTTAAACTTTGCTTGATGATAGACGTTGATAAGAACTTTACAGATATACATGTAGTCAGTGGCCTTGTGTCAAGGTCAAGGCCGTACAAGCTATTTTTGTGAAACCTTAACATTGGCATTTTCTCAGAAAAAACAAACAGCAGAGGCGCCAAACCTGGCATGCTGATAGACAGTGATAAGACCTATGCACACATACCACCTTAAACCACCATTTAAACCTTAAACCACCATTAAAACAGTCTGTTGGGAAAATTTACATTTGCATTTTCTCAGAATCCAGAAGAATCAGAAGCATCAAACTATATGTGCGATGATTGAGATTAGCAGCACCTTTACAGACATACCTGTGGTCAGTGACTTTTAGTCAAGGTCAAGGTCATGCAAGCGTTTTTGGGGAAACTTTAATCTTGGCATTTTCTCCAAAACAACAAACAGTAGTGGCACTAAACGAGGTATGATGGTAGACAGCAATGAGACCTATCTTTCTGAATGACCTTGACTGAAGGTCAAGATCATTAAAGCTGTCTGTTGTGAATTTTAACATTACTGTTTTCGGAGAAACTACAAATACTAGAGGCATCAAACTGGCATAAAGATAGACATTGATGAGATCAGGTCAAGGTCATACAAACTGTTTTGGGGAAAATTGTAATATTGCCATGAACTCAGAGCGCCAGAGACACTTAACTTGGCATGATAATAGATAGTGATAAGAGCTTTACAAACATACTCTTGTGAATGACCTTGACCTGTGTCACAAGGGAGCCATGGAGGCTTTTGCCTCTCTAGTTTCCCCTTGTAGAGACCACAGAAGCTTGCTGAAAGAGACGCATAATTGCAGTAGTGAACACACCAGGTTTTGTCACGTCACTCATGAAATTATCTCAAGAGTCATGAAAAGTCATGGAACTTTGGAATTTTATGGAAGCCATTTTGAGCCCAACAGTCAAACGGTCAGCTTGATGATTACTCACTGGACTGATTGCCAAAAATACCAACAAACTGCCTTCCCATAAGGCTAATGACTAACTCTGAACATTGGTCTTGCTGACTGTGATAACTTGGATAAGCTCATAATTTCTACCCTCGCGTGTGTCAGTGTGAAAGAGAGCGAGGAAGGTGTCATGGAAAACAGGAGAGTTGGCCTCGAAAAGTCATGGAAAAGTCATGAATTTTAGAGACAGTGGACCTGTATGGACCCTGTAACATGAACAATAGCAACTGTCAGTGGCTGAGTGGAAGCGACACTGTGTAGCACCTTGGTGTTCACACCTTACGCAGCTCTGTTCTTCTTACAGGTTGTGGCAGCGCGTAAGTGCAGCCATTAAGAGCGCCGACATGCATGCAGCCACTAAAGAGAAGTACAATGTGGAAGAGAAACAGCGCTTGCAAGCCAAGGAACGCAAGCTGACGGGTGCCGAGTGGGTCCCACGCTTCTTTGAGAAGGACTTCCTGAGTGGCAGCGAGTGGATTTACAAACACGCTGAGTGAGTCCATCTTGGAATGGTCACGCAGGTGCTGGTCGCACTGTTATGTCCATGCCAAATCTTGCATGTGCAACGTTTGGTTTGGACACCGATGACGTTTTCCTTTCTTGTCAAGATGTTTTTGGTTTTTATTTATGATTGATTTATCAGAACAGTTGTAGTTCCTTTTATGTAAGTCTCAATTCATTTTAATTGTGTTTGATGGGGTTTTTTGGGGTTTTTTTTTATTTTATTTTTATTATTGTTCATTTTTATTTATTTGCATCTGGGTGTTGGTGGATGGGGATTATGGTGAAATTTCCCCCTTCTTGTCAAGTTGCAAACTAGATTACAGCTTACAACAAGGCATGATTGTTATACTTCTACATCTCCTGAAATAGCAGTCCATGCAGTTATACTGTCTGAATAAGTTTGGGAAATATCTCATATAACTTGGATTTCATCATTTACTCTGATGGTAAAATTCTGGAAGAGCCATAAACCATTTTTCATGAGCCATTTTTCCATTGGTGAACCTAGTAGTGTAGCAAAGATCCGTCAACTCCAAGGCAGCTAATGCACTCACAAACTTTGTTTCTCTCCTTTGCAAGCACCTGTGCACAGTGCACAGATCAGGAATTCACAAATGACATCATAGGTTGGAATATGACATCATCAGAATGTGACATTAGAAATTCATAAGTGACATCATAGGTTGGAATGACATCATCAGAGTTGGTCACCAGAAGAACTTTTGTGGAGAGATGTCATTAGGTGGACACAGTTGTGTGTTGTTTGATAGAAAGATGCCTGGGGTTTTGTGGGAAACAGTGCAGGTTAGTGACTGCTTTGATCCTTGATGTGACTTTGTAGCTGAGCAGCCTGTTTTAAACTTCTACATTTCAAAGCCAGGCCCCGGGTGGTTTGAACGAAAAGCCGTAACATAACCCTCTGAACTTTTTTCACACACAGTCCATGGTCTTGCGTCACCAAAGGATGGGTGTTGTGATGTCTGCTATTTTTTACTATTCTTTTCTGTCCTTTTCTGCCCCACTTTTTTTCCACACACAGTCCATGGTCTTCCATCACCAAAGGATGGGTGTTGTGATATTTTTACTATTGTTTTCTGGTCCTTTTCTCGCCCACAGTTCTTTTTGGCTCCCTTGTGTAACAATGGGAGTCTATGTAATAACCCTCCGTCGTCTGTCTGTCTGTCTGTCTGTCTGTCTGTCTGTCTGTCTGTGTGTGTGTGTGTGTGTGTCCAGAAAACTTTAACGTTGTCGTTTTCTCAGAAACTACAAACAGCAGAAACACCAAACTTGGCATGCTGATAGACAACCATAAGACTTTTCAAAACATATCATTTTGAATGACCTTGACTCAAGGTCAAGGTCACTAACGCTGTCTGTTTGAAAATTTTACATTGGCATTTTAACGGAATCTACAAAGACCAGAGGTATGAGACTTTGCATGATGATAGACATTGATAAGAACTTTACAGTTATGCATGTATTCAATGGCCTTGTGTCAAGGTGAAGGTTGTCCAAGCTATTTTTGTGAAACCTTAACATTGGCATTTTCTCAGAAATAACAAATAGCAGAGGCGCCAAACTTGGTGTGCTGATAGACAGTGAAAAGACCTATGCAAACAAACCATTTTAAATGACCTTGACATTAAAGCAGTCTGTTTGGAAATTTTTACATTTGCATTTTTTTGGAATCTAGAAGAACCAGAAGCATCAAACTTTGCATGATGATAGACATTGGCAACACCTTCACTGACATACCTGTGTTCAATGACCTTTAGTCAAGGTCAAGGCCATGCAGGCTGTTTTTGGGAAACTTTAACCTTGGCATTTTCTCTGAAACAACAAACAGTTGAGGCACCAAACAAGGCATGATGAAAGACCGCAATGAGACCTACCTTTTTGAATGACCTTGGCTGAAGGTCAAGGTCATTAAAGCTGTCTGTTGTGAATTTTAACATTACCGTTTTCAGAGGAACTACAAATACTAGAGGCGTCAAACTTGGCATAATAATAGACATTGATGTGATCTCATTTTAATGACCTTGACCCAAGGTCAAGGCCATACAAACTGTTTGGGGGAAAATTGTAATATTGCCAGGAACTCGGAATGCCAGAGACACTTTACTTGCTATGATGATAGATAATGATAAGAGCTTTACAAACATACACTTGTGAATGACCTTGACCCTTGTCACAAGGGAGCCATGGAGGCTTTTGCCTCTCTAGTTTTCTTTTTTTTTTTCCCCGCGCCGTGTATGTCAGTACGTCCGCAGAGTTACCTTTTGTTTGTTTGTTGAAGTTATGTCACATTTGTTTGTGTCCTGAGGAAGGCGAAAGCCGAAACGTTGACCTGTGCCATCCTTTGTGAAAGTTAAGTGGTTTCTGTCCCTTTTATGTCGCTTTTATTTGTTCTACATTTCATTTTTAGAGGGACTTTTGAAAGGTTTGACATTTACACATTTTGCATCACTGAGAAAAAAAGAAAAAAAAAAAGAGAGAGAGAGAGAAGGAAAGCTTACACAAGTTGCAGCTCCATTAAAATAGCCTAGTTGTTATACCTTTTCCGGTGACAAGGCTGTGTACATTTTGAAAATCAAAGAAATATTGGAGATAGCCGTTGCTATACCTACCCTTCTCTTTGCAAAGAGAGGTGTTGTTGTTGTTGTTGTGTGTGTGATCCTTTTTGTTTTTTCACTTGAGTGTCTCGTGTTTTCATACTGATCAACATTCCTACTACCATCTGTCCAGTGCTTTCAGCCTGCATCAGCAGGGACCAGGCACTTGGTGAAAGCTATTTATTATTATTACTATGTATGTCTTATTCTTCTTATTCCCTTTGTTACAGTGACCGTCCGTGGGACGTGGTGAATGACGTGTACCAGTACGAGAAAGACTACGTCATCCAGACACAGACGCGGCACAAGACACCCCATCTGCGTGCCACAAGCCTGAGCAGCCTGAACAAGTCCGTGGAGAAAAAGAAACTGCGCATCCCCCGCACCGTAGAAGAGAGTGATAGCTCAGGTCATGGGGGGCCCCGCAGAGGGAGTGACTCCTCTGATTATGTTGGTAAGTCAGCTGTCGATCACGACCACTGCGACTGCTGTCCGCTGCATGAGAATAATGTCCATTCGAGGCTGTTTGATGACTACCTCTATCTGCTCCGCAAGCACAACTTTTATGTCGGCAGGTTTGATCCCAATCCCCTTAACATCAAGTCCTGCACCAGTCATGTGAAGTCGTCAGCATCATTTTTTCCAGACCAGCGTGCTTCTTCCCCCGGTGGGGATTCGTATTAAGTCATGCATAAGTGAAATATGGCTGCGTCATGAGTTTGGCTATTTCAGACACCATGTTGTGTATAGGGCTATTGCTCTCATTTCTAAACTGCCTTGCATTGGACAGCATTTTGAAGTTTTTCGTCTTCGTTTTTATTGCTATTGTAATTTGTGACCGTTTTCCCTGCTAGGAGTGTTTAGAAGACCAAAAGAAGTAAATAAAGTTGCTTATTTCTTCTGAGCTCTTGTGTGTTTCAGTGTCAAGACAGTTTAGACTAAATTATGACACATTCGTATAGTTCTTCTTTTGTCCCATCAGCTGATTGTGTCCATGAGGTGATTGTAATTAGTACGAGTAGCAGTAATTAGCCTAAAAAAAAATCTGGGGTCTTTGTCAAGCAAGGACACGGCTGTTGACAGGGCTACACTGCAACAAAAAAAATCTACTGAAAACGCTTAGCTTCTTCAGATAGGTTTGTGCAGTTTTCAGTTGCTACAATTTCTCTTTCTTGCTCTTTCACACACGTGCACTGACACGCATGCGCCTGTGTGTGCACAGGCATGGAAGCACACATGCACACACACATGAAGGAGAGGCACAAGACCATCTTGCTTGCCTTGCTTGCTAGATTATAAACACACTCCAGTATGCATGTTATAGAGCCCATTCCATTCAAGAAGGAACATAGAATGGAAAACAACTGCATACATCCTGGCTGGGGAAGTTTCAGTCATTTGGCAATTTTCAGACAAATTTCCTATCCTTTCAGCAAAAACAATCTAAGTTTCAGCCAAGAAAGAAGGAAAGGTTTGCATTTATCAACTAGTCAAGATGCATTTAATGTCATATGGGACAGTCTAACTTCATTTTATAATTCTTGCCTGTCAGTACCAAGTTAGTATTTCACTTTTGGGTGCCAGGAGAAGCTACTAAATGCCTTTAATAATGCTAAAATTTGTTTTCTTACTCCTGTGTTCCCCCCAGCAGGGCGCTGCCCCTGTACTCAGGCCCAGGTTTCAGGTTTCAGTCTTTTTTTTTCCCGCCGCAATTCCCCAGCCTGATACATGCCAGGCATGCATGAAGAAGAAAGGATAAGTAGTGACATGGTTCCTGTGCGGATAGCAGCCAGAATTTCTCCTACAATAGTAACAGGACCACAAGATGTACTTATAGTCAACTGATCTTGTCCAAAACGATCGCTCCTTATGCTTCTCGGACTGTCATCTTGACAAGTGGTTTCTTTTGTTTCAGCCCTTTTTGCGTTCACCAGCATTGTTGTCATTGTTGACAGAGTTTTTGTATGTGTGACCAAACATGGAGGAGGATTTTGCATTCAATCAGACGTAGGTTGACTGGAACTGATACCGTTTGAGTATGAAGCTTTGTGAACAGACATGGTTTCCAAAGATGTACGCTTCAAGTAGACGGCCCAACGGCAGTGACTGTTGAAGGCAGTTTACCCGTCAGCATCCCCGCAGCAAGTTTCTGCCTTTGAAAGGCATTGTGTAGAAACTGTTTGCGGCAAGAGGTTTTACAGATGTGACTGATTGTACTGTTAGAATAAAGTAAGAGGAAAACGCCAGGAACTGGGGGGAAAAAAAAAAAGGAAACGGCCTGTACAAAAATGGTGGCTGTTCCTTGAAGCTGGCACAGGGCTATGTCTGATGTTGCGTATGGTATACTATCAGTATTGGAATGTCGGAACACAGAGGACCTTCAGGTAATGATCAGACTCTTCACAAAGGATGGTGTTCTTAAAAGTTCTTAGTTGTTCTTTCAAGTCCTGCAGGTTTAGCAGGGAGTTGTATTCTTGTTCTTTCCAAATTCTGTGTTTGGAATGTCATCAGTTTCTTTTTTTTTGTCTACCTGCTTCTCTTACAATTGTTCATCAGCGAGTGTAACTGGAGTTTTGCAGAAAAGCTCCTGTTTTTTATGTTGTTTCCATAGTAATGGAAACAACATAATAGGACGGGCTAAAATTTCCACGTTCATAGGCAAGCATCTGTGGTACAAACGCACGTCACTGCCGATCTCCCGCAGAGACGATTTTGCAAGTGTAACTCTGACAATGACGTAAGAAGCGTGCGACTCCGATGCTGACGCGTATGATGTTCTGAACCCACTTCTCCTCTTCAGTGAGTGCCGTCTGTGCGGATGTGTGTGCGGCTGTGCGGCTGTGCGGCTGTGTGTGTGTGAATTGTGTCCAGGCCCGTTTCTTCGAAAATACTCAACCGAATGGCTTCAAATTTGGGGTATCCAAATATATCAAAATGTTACATTAGACGATTCAAGCGTGTGATGATTGCTTACGTGATTTGGGAGTTATCGCCCTTTTGAGACAAGTTGGTTGTCTTTCGTGTACAGGCGTAATATTTATTTAAATCACTCAATTTTTTGGCAGTAGATAGCTTGAATACGGACTCTGAACAGAGTCACTACTAGAAAATGGTCGCTCTTATAGTTTTCATGTAAACCGAGCCTGAGTTGACATTGCATGTGAACCCAGTTCAGATGCCTATTTCTCCGAAAATACTGAACCGATCGATTTCAAATTTGGGGTTTCTAAATGAATCAAGATTGTTGAATAGAAGGCCCGATCCAGGTACGATTGCACACATGATTTGCGAGTTATCGCCCTTTTCAGAAAAAGTGGCTTTCTGGCGTTTAAAGGCGTAATATTTACCTAAACCACTCCATTTTTTGGACATAGATAGCATGAATACGGACTCTCAACTAAGTGAATTTTGGAGGTTGTCGCTTTTATACTTTTGGCGTAAGCCGTACCTGATAAAAGTGCTGGTGAACACACTTTAGATCTCAAAATCGCTCCTACTATACATAGATAATGAGCCTGGGGTGCCATAAAAAATATACAAAAAAATTAGAAAAATTCACTGCAGCCGTTATCGTCAGTTGACTCGAAAATTTGTACTCACAGCACATTTCCTCTGCAAGCCACACGCCTCACAAACATCGAAGAAGAGACGCACGCGCACTGACGTAAAGTAAGTGCGTCATGTTTGATTGACGTGATGCTGTTTTTTCTTGGGGGTGTCTCGCCACTTTCTTTCGGAATTCCTCTGTTTGGAGACGTGGTGTTGTATTTTACTTATGCTATGTCGCCATCATCGTGCACTCGCAGAGATGATACGGGATACAACAGACTACAACTTACTGGAAGGCTCGAAATCTCTCCAAGGTGACGTAATCTACTGACGTTACTGCACCAGCATGTTCTGGGATGGTCTAGAAATTATTTTGCATCGAAATGCAGTATCTTTTCGCAAGAGTCTCTACAACTTGACATGTGGAAAGCGGGAATTTCAGTGGGTTTCGTTTTTGCCACTGACTCACACTCAGAAGCATAATGCAAAGATCTTGGAAACATAAAGATAGTTCACTTACCTCCCTTTGAGGGACAACGCGTAAGAGTTGTCTGCGCGCATCCCGCAGATCTACGCAGTTGTTTGACCCAACCCTACACTAGCCGCCGTAAAACATTTTAAGAAAATAAACAAAAACGAAGATGTCAGCGACTGACAGGTGGTCTCCCCCCATATATTTCGCATGTGTTTTAGGCCTATGGAAAACATAAGTACTCTCAAAGTTCCGGAGGACGAACGAAAGATCTAGTTTGGCTTTCACTGCTGTACGTAGGCTACGCAGTGCATTTCGTTCGATGTGTTCAAGTAAAACTAGTACGGAACACAGAAAGATCGAATGTGCGAGAGATCCAAAGATGGACGCATCCGCTGAATACTTCCTGCTAACTCAGCATTAATCATATCTGCGACCGACGATCCAGCAGATTCTATGTTGTGATATGGTTTTACAATGGTTAGAATGAAGTTCAGCCGGATGATTTTGTTCTGTGTGTGTGTGTGTGTGTGTGTGTGTGTGTGTGTGTGTGTGTGTGTGTGTGTGTGTGTTCTGAATTTAGATGCAGGTAGACGCTAGCACAATTTAAGTCACCGTGATTTGTAAAGTTGTCAGGGAAAAAAATTACGCTGTATCTGCGTCAGCCGCGTGTGTTTACTGTTAGTTTACACTGCATGCACACGTACCACTTGAGGTCTTTTTTTTTTTTTTTTGACAAGAAAGCGAAAAAAAAAATGTTTGTTTTTCAACAGGAATACCAAAAGAAGTATTTCCCCGTTTATATTTGTCTGTTATTTGAACAATTCGGCGCAGAACACAATTGCATGCTTTTGTGATCGCTTTCCACTTTCTGCCATGCTGTCACTATAGGGGCCAGATCTAGGATGCGCGCTAATGCGGGCAGACAACTCTTCGCGTTGTCCCGCTATATGTCTCTCTTACGAGGGCAGGAGTGACGCGTCTTTCTGATTCCAAGGTCTTTGCATAATGTGTGTGTGTGTGTGTGTGTGTGTGTGTAGGGGGAGGGGGGGGTGCGTGCGTGCGCGCGCAAGCGCGCGTCTAAGGCGAGAGAGAGAGAGAGAGGGTCTCTTCTCCGATACCAGTAAGCAATCGTCTGTCAGTCAGGTCTGCGGGAAGTAACTCTGTCAAAGGGGAACGACTTTATTACAAGAATTCATTCACCCATGTAGAACCTCGCATACGCCAACAAGTTGTGACGTCAACCAGCTAGGCGAGCTCACACGACCTCATGTGTTTGGGTTTTTGCAAGTGCATAGAGGCACGATAAGGGTTTTCAGTACTTTCTTTATGTCAGCATGCTTGATGTCAGAGAGCTTGCGTTCCGGCGTGTGCGCGCGGGCTGCATACATGACACAACGACTACGACTGTGACTACAGCAGGTCATTGAATGGAAACAACATATTGGGCTGGTGGCCATCTTGTTTTAAAAATTATTTTGTTTTGTTATTGTTGATTAGAGCTTTGTCACTTTGGTGACCCATCTTTGTTTTTCTCGTTGTTTGTTGATTTGATCTTGCGTCATTTGGTGATGATGGTTTTGGTTTTTGAATGTATATTATTTGTACCCTCGGCATTTTGTTAGATTCGTTCAGGTTTGTGTGGCCAAAAATGGTTGGGATTGTCTATGGTCTACCAGTGAGAGAGACAACAGTTTCAATAGTTATACTTTTCTCATTACTATGATAGTTCTTTTCTGCTTGAAAAACTCTTCTTCTTTTTTTTTAAAGAAAAGTAAATTTTGTTGGTGCTTTCAGAATTCACTAATATTAGTAATAGCATGGTAGATCAGTAAAACAAACCACTCTTTCCGCTGAAGCAAAAACAATGAAGTTGCTGACAAGAGTGCATTGCATCACAATATCACTGTTGATGTTAAATTTTTCCTTTAATGCTTTTCCATATTTTAATAAATAGTGCTAGAACGAACAAGACACTTATCCATGCTTTGTAAAAGGGGATGTTAGAACTTTGCAAACCACGTCTTCCTAGCACAGCCTCTGCTTTCAACATGTATGTACATGATACTTTTTCTGCCTCGATAGCCCAGTCTGTCGTGGACACAACACCGCGCCCCAAAGTGCAGCTGACTGACCAGGGTCTACAGACGCTGTTCGAACCGTTGATCCAAATGCAGCAAGAAACTGCACAGGGACTGCGCAACCTCCAACAACAGGTGAGCTCTGTTGACATACGGTAAAATGTCTCAAGTGCTTGTCAGATTCTGTCGCAAAATGACAGTAGTGCTGTGTGTGTTTGTGTACCGGTACTTGTGTGCCAGTGTTAACTGTTTTGTCCTGTGGTGTGTTTAGATTTTTCCTGTGGTTATACCAGGTGACTTCAGCCATGGAAGCCGTGATCGTGAGGGTAATAGGGGAACTCCCATAGTATCATGTCATTTGGCACATACCCTGGAGAAAGAGATTTTACTGTAAAAAACGTTTTCGCCTACACATAGCCCACTTTCCCAGATGGATGAGCTGGGATAGAGCTGGTTGAGTTTTGGGCTTTCTGTGTGTGGGTCATGAGCTCAGTTCCTGGCTGGGGCCAAATATTCATGCTGGCTTTTTCCTTGTTTTCGCGTCATTGATAAATGATATGATGTGTATGTACATGTAGTGGAAAAGGGTGTTACACCAACTAACCAACCCCCTTTCCCAAATGGTGTCAACATGGAAAAGGTTTGAGCCAGAGAAAGTCACGAAGGCTGAAATGGTTAACTGTAATTCTGGCAGTGTTGTACAGGATGGAGCTTGTCGCAAGAACCAGCTGACTGTTATTCTGCCTTTTCAGGTGGCACGTCTGCAGCGAGTTGAAGTTGCTGGCGGGGGGCTGTCCAAAGATTGGGTCACACTGGCCATCATCCTCATTTTCCAGATCATCCTACAGTGGATCTTCCGCTGAGGGACCACGCATCAGGTGGTGCATTTCTGACTTGCGCGGTGATCAGCATGACGGAGGTCACAACAGAGATGCTTGGAATGGCACGGTCACATGTGACGATACAGAGCATGGTTGAAAACTATTGACAGCTTCAACACATGGTACTGTGTTTTTTATAGTCGTCAGTTTTGATTCTGATGGGAGATGCGTGGTGTGGTCAGTCGCAGAACAGTTGCGATGGATTTTGGGTTGGAACCGGCTGTTTGAATCAGCGTTGTTAATGCATTTTTTAAACCAGTCACAAGGGTGTGGACATACGCCATATCATGTGACTTGCTGTGGATCGTCAGACCTGGATGTGGCTGTGTCCAAGTTCAGGACAGATTCAAATTGTGGTGACGTGTTCAGATGCCGGACCGTTTACAGGAGATAACAGATGGAAGATGGTGCTGGTCATCCCACATTTATCTTCCTTTGCCCAATGCCTGACTGGCATTGACATGTGAACTAGGAAGCAGGACAACATTGCAATCAGTAGAAGAGGGACAGTGTGCATGGCTGAACTTGAGAATTGTGCCACTCACAGGTCTGTGTAAACTAAGGACGGTTTTTTTTTGTTTTTTTTTTTTGGAAGCTGTCAGTACGCTTGTAGTGTCTAACTTTCAGCTTGCATGACTGCCGTAGATTGACACAGGAACCTTGTATACATGAATACTCAACAAAGCAATGTCAGCACTTCTTATGTCTATGATTTTTTTACAAAGAGAATGTTATGTCACACACCAGCAGTTGCTGAGCAGTGAGGTATTGAGTTACAGCTGTCAGGTACCTAATGTAGCTTTGTGCGGTCAATTTTTGATATCAAGAACAGAAAAAGATGGGGACTGACTGTAAATTTCTTGTGAAAAAGCAACAGTCACTGATACGTATTTTCGTTCCTTATTACAAGGTATTGCAGTTGACACATTTTCAGTGGGGATACCAATACAGAATTAAGAATCTCTTTAGTCCAGCTACAGCATGGACTCTCTCTCTCTCTCTCTCAAGATAATTGAAATATTCTGACTGCTAACAGATAGCTGCTTTTATCTTAGTATCGTATATTTCTTGGAACTGAACACTGAAGACCTGCCATCTGGAGAATTGGGGGGGGGGGGGGGGGGGGCTTGTGTTTCAGCAGAAAGTGAAAAGTGAAAGGAGCTTTCTGTTTATATTTTAGCTCTGATAAAGCTGCTTTTTTGTGCACCTTCTAACTCTGCCTCAGTTGCAGTGCTTGTGAGGGGTGGCACCTGTGTGCGCTCTAGCCTTCTTTGGGCTGTCAGTCAGCCAGTTTTGGGTTTGCCGTGGTCTTTCTGACTCAGGAGTGAGAAGATTCTGACACCACTTCATTCTTGTAAGCTTATGTCGTGAGGGCATTTCCCGAGATTGACCGCATATAATTATTGACCGTGATTAACCGCTGCTTCGAGACCTTGTGTATATTGGGCATCAGTGCAATGATTGCAATGGAGAACTGCTAATTTTTTTTGTGCAGTAGCACAATTGCCAAAGCAGCACATCATTTGTCTGTACACACTGTTCTTCTTATGGATTTTTTTTTTTTTTTTTTTTTGGTAAATTGTTGAAGTGCAATTTGGGCGTAGTTTTGTTCTCTCATGGCGTGTCTGTGTTGTCATCAGGCATGCACAGTTGTTGGACAACACTGTAGCATCACTGTTGTCCAAAGTGGCAGTTTATGAAGAAAGCCGGCAGATCTCACATACGCATGCACACACACACACACACACACACACACACACACACACAATTACACACATAGAGCCAGCACCCACGCACGCATGTGCACACACTCACGCGCACACTCTCTCTCTCCTACACACACACACACACACACACACATATCTCACTCTCTCACACACACACACACACCTCACTCTCTCACACACACACATATCTCACTCTCACACACACACACACATACGCGCGCATGCATAGACATACACACACACACACACACACACATACACGTGTGCACACACACACACACACACACACACATATATTACCCATCATGTTCAGGCAATTGTATATAATTTCATTCAATTTTTGTGTGGGACTTACGGTGTGTTTGTTGATGCACAGAGGCTGGGTGCAAAGGAATGGGACCATTTTCTTGGCCTTTTGATTGAATGCAATTCATTGTTTCAGGAAAGTGTTCATTCAGATTGACTTTGTTGATATTTTTAATGTTTATCAGCTGTTGTACATACCTGTAAATTACTCAGTCACTCTGTATATATATATATGTATGTACTAGAATTGTCAACAGTTACACGTTTTAGTTTCAAAGTGTTCTTGTCATGTAAGCTTGGCAGCTGTTGAGGTGTTGATTTTTGGCTTATATTGGTGAACAAAGTGAGTCTACATTATGGTCGTCTGTCTGTCAGGGCTTACAATTTTCAGCTGTTTAGCTGATTTCAGCTAACTGGCAACCCCAGTTCCGCCAAAAAAAAAAGGGAAAAGTTTCGGCTAAAAACATAAACAAACCCAAACAAAAAACTTCACAGTCTGGTTCATTCTGAGACTCAAAATGCACCAGGCGGTACAGATTTTAGAATTTTTCAGAATTTTCCCGAGGAGCATGACCATGGACCTCTCTAGCAGTTTCCGACTTGGTCGCTTCAGCTACTCTTTCTTTGGACTGTTGCAAGCGCAGGTGCGTCTGTGACAAAACTTAAAACTGGCTTGTTCTCAGCAAGTGCAATGAGTGAAAACCTCAAACTTGACACTGTGACAGAAAGGACAATCAAAATACTGTACTAGTTTCTTGGATTGTCACCCAAAAGCATGTGACCTTGACCTTCGCATTCAGGAGTTTCAGAAACAACTTTCTACAAAGTTCTCGTTGAATATTATCATTACAAACCACACTGACTCCAGACAGCAAACCTAGCTGAGTGGTGGTTTTTAGCATTGCCTACATGGTCAACAGTTTTTAGTGACCTATTTTTAAACGTCAGGGTGACACTTGAGCCATAAGAGCTTTCGCCTGTTTTCTTCTTCTTCTTCTCTTTTCAAAGTTTATTTCACAATTGTTCACTCTAACCCATCATCGTGCAATGTGTGAGTGAATTTACACAAACGCCAGTTGTTCATAACTTGGCACTGCCATGCATTTTCTCATGTAGTACTTGTGCAATTCTTGTGCCTGTGGCATCGCACGCTTTTCAGTCTAACTGCCGCTACTGCACCTTGAGACCAGTTTCTCTTGCTACAGTGAATCGTAATCACTAGTGAAGTTGTTTTTGCCTGTTTTCTGAAAACTTCAGTCTCGACTAATAAGAAATGTTCATTGTGTTTCATGATACACAATTTTGCCTGTTGTCTGGGAAACGACCAGTCATAGCCAATAAACAAATTTTGTTCTGTTTCATCGTACATAGTTTTGCCTGTTGTCCAAAGCTATTTCTTACGAGTAACATTCATTTGTTTTTGTTTTTTTTCACTGTACACAGGTTAGCCTGTCTGAATGGATCGGTCCCGGGCAATAAGTAATATGTGTTCAGTTTGACCTTACACATTTTTATTTGCTCAAGCTGTAGTCTGCAGATCTGTCACTTGGCCTGGATGAGACATACAGAACAGTCACCCAGCTTGGGGGGGCTGTTCTGTATGTCTCATCCATTCTAGGACTATGCTTTTTAAACTTGTGAGGAAAGTGAGGAGTTGGGGGAAATATAGTTGCGTGTTCAGAGACTTCACTTGGGTGGTGGTAGGTCAGATTGCGAGTGTACTGTACATGTTTATTTCGTTTGTTACACCAGGCGGACTTTTGTCCTTTTGTGTTCTAGTGCTGCCATTTGCTTATCAGACGATGCCAAGTTTACAGCTGTACAGAGGTTGTGAAGCCTGCCGTGGTTGAAGGATCGTGTGTGCTTGCATGTTTGGGCTTAAACTACTGAAACTCAGTTGGTTTAAAGTAAAGTTAGTGTTAGCCGTCTGCTGCTTCTTGTGTTTTTTTTTTAATTTTGTTTGTTTTTTTCCCTTTCGTTTTTTTCTTCTTCCCCACATTACCGGTGCTAACCTTTCAGCTGATTTACGTCATTGTACATGCTTTTCTTTTCTCGGTTTATGTGAGTGTCTGCTTTAAAAAGGAAAAAAACTTAAAGTGTAAACAGCTGCATGTTTGTTTCCAAGTGACATATGGTGCTTGTAGCTGCAATGTAATCCTGTTTTGTGCTTCCAGACAAATAAACCAGCTTTTTCTCCAGCTTCAGAATATTAGCGCCTGGAGTGCTGATTTTTGTAAAATACAATTGTTCCGTTTGGAGAAAACGAGGCTGATACTTTCAGCATTAGATGTTGATCAGACTTAAGTATGACTTTTCATTTGGCACATTGCGGAGAAAAGTTATTTGATGTCAGCTCTGTGAATGTGATTTAATGTTTGAAACATTACAGAAAACTAACTGGATGATCTGCATGTGCAATTTTTTTTTTTTTCTCACTTGGGAGAAGGGTGAAGATGATCAATGTTTGAAACGGCTCATATTTGCGTGCAGGAAATTTAGTGTTCTGATGACCTGCAAGAGAGAATGAAAAGATAGTTCAGGGAGTATTTTTCTGCTGTGTCAGGTACCCTTCTTTACATGAATACATTTGTCAGCTTCCGTGCAGACTGTCTTTGCTAGTTGTATTGGGCACCCCTTTTGGAGGGATGCTGGCCTTCATGTGCCCTATTAATTGTGGAATTGCTCTGTTCGCCCCCCCTCCCCCCACCCCTACCCCCACCCCCACTATAATAAATACAGAAATACATGTATATTGTACATAAAATAGGTGAACACTTTTTTACATGTTGCAGTTTTGCAGTTTTTCATAGCGGACACATTAAATTTTGACGTGATACTTTATGCTGTACCATTGAAAACTATATTTACAAGTAATAATTGGTGTCTGTGTTGCACTTTCAATCAGGTATATTATTTTAGTCTGCCCCAATTGATTTTTTTCTTATCCTCACTCAACACAAATGATTATTTTGACAAGGTGTCACATACTTACAGACAAGCAGTGATGCAATTTTTGAAGTGGAATATTACTTTTTGCATCACCAGTGTTCATTTTGCCAGCGTTAGCTGTATGAAAAGAACCAGCTAAGATTGCATGTGAACATGTGTATGTCTTTAAACTGGTAGGTTTTACCTTTTCACTCACAATTCAGTTCGAATCCTGGCTGGGATGAAATCTTTGTGCTGACCTTTTTTTCTGGTTGCCCCGTCTGGTATCAGCTGTAAGTGGCGGAAAAATGACGTAACATCCTACACACCCACTCACCCTTCACTCAGAATTCTTATACATTTGATTGTTCATGACTAGTCAAGTATTTGAGTGTACTTCCTCATTGTTGTTGTTATCATCTGATCCTGTGGTAGATGGGGGGGGGGGGGGGGGGGGGTAGGACAGATCTTTATGCTCAGCATCCATATTTGTTACGCTCAGTAACCATCTCAAGTGATAACGTTTTTATTTCGTAAGAAAGTGTAATTGCACGTTGTAGTGTTTAGAGAAAAGTGTAATAATAATCACATGCATTCTGCGTTCATGCGTATACAAGATACCCGCTTTTCAAGGCTGAAGCTCAAGTAGGACAGCATAATCATATTGGTGTTGGTTTGTAAGACGCCTTTAGCGTGGTGTGAGCAAATTCAGTCTTTCTCCCTCTGCCCTTTGGGGGGAAATAAAATGATCAAGTATAAAGAGCATTCACATATGTATGCAAACAATTTCTTAAATTGTAAGCGCACAATAATTGTTTGGGATTTGATGTGCAGTGTTAATCACATTGAAAATAATATCAATATCTTTAATCTTTTTTAACTCCTTTGTGAAGCTTTTTCTCTGGTACTTTTCCACTGTCACACTAGAATTGGTTTAGTATTTGTTTAGGAATCAGTAGTGGTTTCCAGTGATTTAAAAAAAAACAAAAACTTATGCTCGGGAGAACAAACTCCTCAGGCACACGTATATTATGCTTCACATATCAGAGCGTAGTGTGCTGGTATCACTTTCATTACGGATGTCAGTTGATATTCGCACTGGATGATATTCACTCAGTTGTGCAATGTTGAAAATAAACATGTTGAACTATCGCACAAGTAAGTTTGAAGTTTTGACCTGGTGGTGGTGGTGTCCCCATGCATGTGTGTGTGTGTGTGTGTGTGTGTGTGTGCGTGCGTGCGTGCGTGCGTACGTGCGTGCGTGTGTGCACAGAATGTAGCAGTGACACATCACAAACAGATGTCATTCATAACATGAAAAATAGTAACCAAATATAAAAAATAATGACCATATACGACAAAATTATTTTAAAAAAGTGGCATTTAAGCGAGCGCTTTTCTACAGTAGATCACCAGTTCCTATACTCAAAAGGTAAAACTTAATAAGTGCCTATCAAATCCATCGCTCCTAGGCCTTTGTATAAAAACTGATAGCTGGTTTCGTGTGTGTGCGTTTTAGTGCCGCAGAGATACAGTGGGTAGTATGAATCTGAAATGATCTACATGAACCTCGTTTGAGATCGAAACCTAAGCACTATTTTCGGTTACATGCATACTGTCGACCATTGCGCAATCTTCGAAAGACAAATACGCCCCGGAGACAGCAATTCGGCCATTTGCTAAGGTTTGGTTATTTCAGACCAGCCGACTTTTTTTTGCGGATGAAATTCTACAATATCTGCAAAGCAACGAGACATCATGCAGTGACAATACCATGAGATTTTCCAATTTAGGGGTATTCAACCTCACGAAACTAAACATTGCACTGTTATGACGCTCCAAGCATACGTGACTCTGCCATTCCCCAGTGTTAAGGGAAATCGAACGGTGAGTGGACGTATAGCACCCGGGTGTTGCAGGCTGCATTAAAGCCTCTATGAGCCGGGGCGGTCGGTGGTCTAGTGGTTAAGAGACCTGTCACCAATGCGAGAGGTCAGGGGTTCGAGTCCCACTTGGGGCAAAGAATTTTTCCTTCTCGAATGTGGCACCGTTCATTCGGGCCGATCGTCGGGGGTTCTCTCCGGGTACTCCGGCTTCCTCCCCCTCTGCTTTGGAAATGTTCAGCCCACCAAATTAGAAAAATAAATGCAATTCTAAATTCCCAAATTTAAATAGCTGAGCTGACCCTTCGCACCACATAATTGTAATGTGTTTATGTCCGGTGTGTGAAATGTTCAGCCCACCAAATTTGAAAAATAAATGCAATTCTAAATTCCCAAATTTAAATAGCTGAGCTGACCCTTCGCGCCACATAATTGTAATGTGTTTATGTCCGGTGTGTGAGAGAATGCGTGTGATTCACGTGAGCGTGCGTGTTGGGTTCAGTTCGCGGCGCTTTGAGCCGATTCATGAAATTGGGTAAAGCGCCTATACAATACTCATTATCATTATTATGATCGTAACGCCGCTGAGATGGAAAACTGCCGCTTTCGAAATTCTAACCAGTTACCAGATACAGACTTTAACATAAGTCAAGGACCACCTTGACAGACAGGTCTAATTTTTAAGAAATCGCACCAAAAAAAAAAAAAAAAAAGAGATCAAGGAATCTTTCAATTTTTTTTTTTTTTTTTTTTGGCTGTGAAAGTGTTAAAGGGTTAACAATGCATCCTGCAAAGCTTGCTGACGCTGAAAAAACACGATGTGCTGCACGGACATCTTCCAGGAATTTTAGCCAAATTTGCAAGTGGTCCTTGACTTATGTTGAAGTCTGTAGAAGCATGCTGGGGAATTTTCAGTCATTTGGCAGTTCTCAGCCAAATTTCCAATCCTTTCAGCCAAACAAAGGAAGGAGGGAAAAGGCTGCACACACTATCATGATACATGTAATGCCATATGGGACAATCTGACTTCATTTTCGAAGACTAGCATGCCAGTATCAAGACAGTATTTTACGTCTGGGTGCTACTAAATGCCCTTAAAAATGCTAAAATGTTCTCTTAAGTGGGACACTGCCCCTGTGTTCCCTCACCAGGGGCACTGTCTCTGTACCCCAGCCTAGGTTTCAGTCTTTTTCCCTCAGCGATTCCGCAGCCTGTAGAAGGATATTTCATTCGGCCGTCGCTGCCGTTTTCGCGACGTTGTGGCTTCGAACATCAGAGAAATGCAACTTTTTCTAAGCCTACGGTCCATTTTTTTGATCTTTTATTTTTTGGACAGACTAGGACTCGAAAACGCTTATAAAAATAGCAACCAATCAGCGCCGTCTAGCTGGTCCTCAGTCCGCAACCAAATAACGTCTGCTCAATACGCTTCTAGAGCAACGTGTACGCTGGCCAGTCACCACGATGGTTTCAGATGCTGTACTGTGACCCAAGTGACTGATTCTCATGCACGGATTCAGCGCATTTGGTGGAAAGTTTTCCACACGTTGTTGTGGGTCTGTCGTACGTATTGAGACTTTAAGGTTGACCCTTTTCAGATGACGCCAAAACAAACATTGTCTGTGATTCCCATTACCTGACCCTATCCAGATTTTAACCCTGACGTTGTTTTTGCAGCCGAGAATTTTTTGTTTTTGTTTTGTTTTACACAGAGCTAGCAAAATCATACACACAGGGCAGTTTTATCACCGTCTAGCGGCACGGCTGGCATTAGCACTATGCAAGAAATAAAAAAAATAAAAATAAATAAAAGACAAAAAAGAGTACTCATTGAAAGCGTGCAAAGTTTTTGTTAAAGCCTAGCTATGATCCGATTACCTTTACCCTGAGCGAGTCCATGCTCAGAAGTGCCCTCCTGGCAAAATGCTTCAGAATATTTTTCTGTAAACGTTGGGGCAAGCCTTAACTTGTCGGAGAGCGTAATTCTTTAGCAGTTGTTTATTGAATCTCTTTTTCTGTCTTTTTGTTTTTCTTTTATTCTTTCCATTCAGTAAAAGTGCGACGGGCATGAACCGTTTTCATGCATAGGATACCTCTGCGCTTAATAAGTAGACGTGGGATTGGAATATCAATACTTTTGCGCCCAGCCTGAAGTGCCGACTTCATTCAGGGTTTTGTTTTATATATAAAATCAAACACAGCCATAGATCTGCGTCACGAAAACAAAAATCTTTTGAAGATGATGGCAAAGGCCGTGAAATTGCTCCACGATCTTTGGTGATGTGGGGATAGTCGATATTAAATGAGATCGATATATATCGCTTCAGGGTTATACTCACTGCATTTCACTAGTTGCTAGGTGGCCTCCCTTACCCTCTTCACCCCATTTCTTCAGTATCCAAGATCAAGAAAACCTTTCACAATAACATACCATTACCTAATACTAGAGTACTGTAACTGCGTATGATATACTATGGCAAAACTGAAACAACATACTGGCTTGTTTGTTTGGTTGTTTGGAAAGTGCGAACTGGCACTGTCTCTGCAGCACTGTCGAGCATAATGAAAGGGAAAGCCACATACCACATCCCATGATATTTTTCAACCGGGAATCTGAGAAGTTGTCCACAAATGCTGTAGAGTGTCCCATTTTGAGGACGCTGAGCATAAATTTTATCGGCTTTCTTGAACATTCTCACAGGCTTTATTGACTGAAGTGAAGTGGTTGATATAATTATGCACCAAACTGTTTTGTTTTTGTGTTGTTTAGGGTTTTTTTGTGGGTTTTTTTTAGTGGTAGCCACACAACCGCCGGAAGTGGGTTACGACCAAGCCATGCTCAGACTGGGCGAGAGGCGTCAGTTTCTTGTCAGTCACCTTCCCAACTGGACGTACAGCCGCCATGTTTAAATTTCAAGAACGCGCGGCAGGGTAGTTTTTGGCTCCCTTGTGTAACAATGGGAGTCTATGTTATAGCCCTCCGTCGTGTGTGTGTGTGTGTGTGTGTGTGTGTGTGTGTGTGTGTGTGTGTGTGTGTGTGTGTGTGTGTGTGTGTCTGTCTGTCTGTCTGTGTGTGTGTGTGTCCGCAGTAAACCGTAACATTGGTATTTTCTCAGAATCTACAAAAAGCAGAGGCACCAAACTTTGCACGCCGATAGACATCCAGATGACCTTTCAAAATATATCATTTTCAATGACCTTGACTCAAGGTCAAGGTCACTAAAGCTGTCTGTTAGAAAATTTTACATGGGCATTTTCTTGGAGTCTACAAACACCAGAGATTTTCAACTTTGCATGATGATAGACATTGATAAGAACTTTACAGATATACATGTATTTAATGGCCTTGTGTGAAGGTCAAGGTCAGACAAGCTATTTTCCGAATTTCCGTGAAAAACCTTAACATTGGCATTTTCTCAGAATCTGCAAAAAGCACAGGCACCAAACTTGGCATGCTGATAGACAGCCATAAGACCTTTCAAAATATATCATTCTGAATGACCTTGACCTAAGGTCAATGTCACTAAAGCTGTTTGTTTTGAAATTTTACACTGGCATTTTCTTAGAATCTACAAAACCCGGAGGTTTCAAAATTTGCGTAATGACAGACATTGATAAGAACTTTACCTATGTACATGTATTCAATGGCCTTGAGTCAAGGTCAAGGCTGTACAAGCTATTTTCCGCATTTCCGCAATAAACCTTAACATGGGCATTTTCTCAGAATCTACAAACAGCAGAGCCACCAAACTTGGCAAACCTACAGACAGCCGTAAGAACTTTCAAAATGTGTATTGTTGAATGACCTTGACTCAAGGTCAAGGTCACTAAAGCTGTCTGTTTTTAAATTTTGCATTGGCATTTTTTTGGAATCTACAAAAACCAGAGGTTTTAAACTTTATATGGTGATAGACATTGATAAGAACTTTACAGATATACATCTGTTCAATAGCCTTGTGTCAAGGTCAAGGCCGTACAAGCTATTTTTGTTAAACCGTAATATTGGCATTTTCTCAGAAACAACAAACAGCAGAGGTGCCAAACCTGGCATGCTAATAGACATTGATAAGACCTATATACAGTATACCCGTACCACTTTAAATGACCTTGACTCAAGGTCAAGGTCATAAAGCTGTCTGTTGTGAATTTCAATATTACTGTTTTTGAAGAAACTACAAGTACTAGAGGCATCCAGCTTGGCGTAATGATAGTCATTGATATCTTATTTGAATGACCTTGACCCAAGGTCAAGGCCATACATACAGTCAGTTTTGGGGGGAAGTGTAATATTGCCAGGAACTAAGAACACCAGAGACACCGTACTTGGCTTGATGATAGATGGTGATAAGATTTTTACGAACGTACTCTTTTGAATGAGCTTGACCGGGCCCATGTCACAAGGGAGCCATGGAGGCTTTTGCCTCTCTAGTTAGTTATGATGTCCCTCTCCTGTAATCGACGGTCATGGATCCAACCACAGGAAAATAAATGAACACATTAATATTTCTGTGGTGGCTGGACCAATATTTATATAATGATTGACACAATTGACACTGAATAACGCTCCATGAAAATATACACTTCAGCCCTACAAGCTACAGTGCGTGCGTGTCTCAGTGGAAAATGTTCCACGCTAACACTGCAAGGTGAGGTTCGTCGTGCGCCTAGGGGATCGCATTCTAACTTCAATCAAGCTCAGCCAGTAAAAATCATCATACAGCTTAGGTACGCTGCCATCTTTCTTACATTAGCCTGACGTTTTCCTGTGCTTAGCCACCACGCAAAAGAACAAAATGTTTGTTGGCGTGGATCCCTAACCCAGGAAGTGACTCACAGGATACCTGAACTAGGTAGTTTTATGCCCGTTAACACTTTCAGCCCTTCCACCGCATCACCCACGGTCTCGCAGACCCTAACAGTGACACTGCATATGACCGACTCTCATACGTTCTGCACAGTGGAAGATTCCCCTATAGGGTGGATCCAATACTTCTTGAGAAATAGGGTTTTGTATGCAAGAGCCCAGCTTTAGATCTAGCACACTTAAAAAAACTCCCAAGCAGAGAGCGTTATCGCTATTGAGATTCTTCCAGGGCTGAAAGGGCTAAGGCAGGAAATGAGCATGTAAATAAGCGAAATACTTCATAGGATTGTGTCTCGTGCCCCGGGAAAGTACAACATTCCTTGTACACAATAGTGAACAAAAGAACGATTTATGAGACTGTGAGACTGACTGACTGACTGACTGAAACTTTATTTTTCAAGGTTGAGATAATAGACGCACAGGTCTCTCTTACCATCTGTCCTTGCTACACTAATAAACATACAACTAGAGGAGCAAAGCTTCCTTGGCTCACTTGTGAGATGGGTTAAGGTCATTCAAAAGAGTATGTTTGTAAAGCTCTTATCACTAGCTATCCTGAAGTAGGGTGTCTCTTGTGTTCATAGTTCCTAAGAAAACGGCAAATGGCGATATAACAGTTTTCCCAGGACAGCTTCTATGACCTTGACCTTAGGTCAAGGTCATTCAAATGAGATCTGTAAGTGAAGAGCTTATCAGTAATTATTATGCCATGTTTGACAGCTCTAGTTTTTGTAGTTTCTGTACAAGTGGTAATGTAAAATTTCACAACAGACAGCTGTAATGACCTTGACCTTGAGCCAAGGTCATTCGAATGGGTATGTGTGCATAGGTCTCATTGCTGTCTATCATTGTGCCTTGTTTGGTGCATCTGCTGTTTGTTGTTTCCAAGAAAATGCTAACGTTAAAGTCTCCGCAAAACATGTTGAATGGCCTTGACCTTGACTCAAGGAAATTGAATACAAGCATGCCAGTACAGGTTTTGTCAATGTCTATCATCATGCAAAGTTTGATGCCTCTGGTTCCCCTACATTCTGAGAAAACGGCAATTTTAATTTCCAATGCGACAGCTATTGATGACCTTGACCTTTAGTCAAGGTTATTCAAAAAGGTATTTCTTGAAAGGTCTTACTATTGTTTATCAGCAAGCCAGGTTTGGTGCTACTGCTGTTTATTGTTTCTGAGAGACTGCAAATGTTAAGGTTTTCGAAGGTTTTCCGCAAAACTGCTTGTGTGGCCTTGACCTTGATTCAAGGTCACTGAATACAGGTATGTCAGTGAAGGTGTTGTCAATGTCTATCATCTTGCAAAGTTTGATGTCTCTGGGTTTCCTAGATTCTTAAAAATTGCCAATGTAAAATTTCCTAACAGACAGCTTTAGTTTGCGTCAAGGTCAATCGTTATGGTATGTTTTGAAAGGTCGTATGGTTGCCTATCAGCGTGCCGAGTTTGGTGTCTCTGATGTTCATTGTTTCTGAGAAAATGCCAATGTTAAGGTTTCGGAAGGTTTTCCGCAAAACAGCTTGCATGGCCTTGACCTTGACTAAAGTCACTAAGTACAGGTATGTCAGTAAATTGTTGTCAATGTCCATCATCATGCAGAGTTTGATGTCTCTGGCTTTTTTAGACTCTGAGAAAATGCCAATGTAAAATTTCCAAACAGACGGCTTTAGTGACCTTGACCTTGGGTCAAGGTCAATCACTATGGTATTTTTTGAAAGGTTTTACGGCTGCCTATCAGCCTGTCAAGTTTGGTGCATCTGCTGTTCATTGTTTCTAAGAAAATGCCAATGTTAAGGTTTCATCAGGCTTTCCGCAAAACAACTTGCATGGCCTTGACCTTGACTCAAAGTCACTAAATATAGGCAGGCCGGTAAAGGTATTGTCAATGTCCATCATCATGCAAAGTTTGATGTCTCTGGCTTTTCTAGATTCTGAGAAAATGCCTATGTAAACTTTCCAAACAGACAGCTTTAGTGACCTTGACCTTGAGTCAAGGTTAATAATTATGGTATATTTTGAAAGGTCTTATGGCTGTCTATCAGCAGATTAATTTTGGTGTCTCTGCTGTTTGTAGATTCTGAGAAAAGGCTAATGTTAAGGTTTACTGCGGACACACACACACACACACACACACACACACACACACACACACACACACACACACACACACACACACACACACACACACACACACACACACACACACAGAGACAGACAGACAGACGACGGAGGGTTATTACATAGACTCACTTTGTTACACAAGTGAGCCAAAAAGCATCATCGACACCATTCAAGTTAACAGCGCGCGGGCACACACACACACACACACACACACACACACACACACACACACACACACACACACACACACACACATAACCACGCTCCTGCGCGCTCGGACTGACCGGCGCTTGCACGGTTTACAGCACATGTCACGAACATTACAGCGTAAATGCTTATGCAAACAATGAGAAAAATACGACAAATACACATAGAACTTCTAAGAACTAAACTGAAACACAGTAAGGGGAAAACATTTTTTCTCAACGATGAAAGAGAAAAATATTGACGAACTTGAACCTTGAACCTTGAGAAATTATTAATTAGTCAGAAAATGTTGATGCACTTACACCTTGAATGAGAGAGGATAAGAGCACCTCACTGAATGTTCGGTATTTTTGAATACCGTCAGTCTTCACAATGAGGTGGGCTTTCTGGTAAACAACTCGTATTGTCTCGTAAAGAAGTGTCTGCTTGTCTGACAAACAACTTGTATTGGCTCGTAAAAACAAAAAAAACAAAAAAAAAACGGTCGTCTTTTCTGGTAAACACGCAGGCCGCCTCTATTTCTTACCGGATGAAAACTGGGGCCTGGATTCTGTCGTGGAAACCGGTCAGACAACTCCACATTGGCAGTAATATGTAATTGTTCCCCTTGTCTCCATTTCTGGATTAGTTTTTTTTTTTTTTTTTTTCCCCTACATTGATTCGGAACTTGCATGACCAGCAGGGGAACACAACTTGAAGTTGAACACGTAAGATCGAAAAACTGTAGATCAAAGAACTCAGAAGAGTTTCAATTTTTAAATTCCATCAGATCCGCGTTTAAGAACATCGGGGGGATATCAAAGAATGGTTCGATTTCCAGCGAATGCGCCTGTCACAATTTTTCCTATTGTTCCCCGCCTCGATCGACCTTATATGGGCACTGCTTAACAACCGGTCATGACTATTTCGTGGTTCAGAAAATTAATTTAATATTCAAAACAACATAAGCCGGCCGAGCAGGGCTTATTTGCTTTGTTTGCTCAAAAGTACAGGAAATGATGTTATGTGAATGATATATAACTGAAATATATAGGAAAGCCTACACGGACGAGGGATGTCTCTTCTGACCCGTTCTTGCAAAAGGGACCGTAAGTCGCCCAAGGCCGAACGCCCTTACAGGCGACAAGAGTGCCGGGGGTCAGTATGGCCGCCTTGTGAGTAGCCAACTTCAACTGCTGATATCTCTGGTCAGTTTTAGTAGTACAGCTTTCATTCTTATATTGAATTAAACTGCATAACCAGTAAATTGCCGTGACCTACAATCCTAGAAAATTGAAAATTTTCGACTTATGGTCCCTTCTGTGAGAACGGGTCACATATTTGTGCTGGCCTTTTTTCTCGTTGCCCCGTCTTTGATATCACCCATACGTGGTGGAAACGGACGTTGAACTCCCAAACATCTATTCTTTTCTTCTGAGTTCAGAATATTTTAATGATGACAGTGACCGCTCAGATAAGTGTAGCGTTACTTCCCCTGAGCTTTTTTGTTGTTGTTGTTTTGTGTTTGTGGGTGTGGACCTTGAACTGTCCGCTACACCTTTTAATTTTATTTGTCATACAACAGCCGCATGCGTTCATTGACACCAGAAGACAGGAAAGACGACATAGTACTAAGCATATTTGTTATGACGTATGATTTCTTCTGACGTGCCGAGTGACCCTATTGTCGCAGTGGGCAAGATGTTTGTCCAAGTGCGTTACAAAACATTTGTTCGCGAAACGTCGTTTGTAGCTAGGAAACTACACAACACGGATGAAAGGTAGCGAGCAAAGGGTGGGCACGGCTTCAAAATTCACCAAAAAAAAAAAGAAAAAAAAAGGCAGCATGCTGCTCACGTAATTTTTTCTAACATGAGATTTTCTACGACAGTGTCATAAAAGACCATAGATCCGTCAGCGTAGCGGATGGGGCCGTGGTCACGAAGCGTTCGTAACTTTTCCGCCACCTATTTACGCACGCGAGGGACCGTAACTTACGATTTGTGGCAAAATTGGGTGGTCATGACGTTTGCGCAGAGTTACGGCCGCTCGTAAACCCTTGCGTATTGTACACCACCTAGGAGGGTGTCGGAAAGGTGCCGTAGCCTTTGCGGAAATCTGAAACTGAAATGACGGCCCGCTTGGTTTACCAACTCCAAATGAGAAGAGCATTTCGACGGGAAAGGGTGTTCCGCGATCGCACTAACCCTTTTGACGCATGTAACCTGAGGCTACGGCAGATAAACATGACTCGATCAAAAACTCTGAACTCGGAACCCGCACATTTCGGGTCCACAACACAATGAATGAGACCTGCATTGACAGGCATACGATCTAAACGGTGGTCGCTGACGAGGACTGACCGAGTGCGTTCAGCACTGAACTAGTCCGAAACACACACAAAAAATGTTAACCCCCCAAAAAGGAAACAAATCAACCCACGATGTGTGTACGGCCGGCCATACAGGCCTTTGCATTGCAGGGTGCGTAGTGATCACACCCCCTCTACTCTTTCACTCTTCACGCTGGAAGGAGAATTTGTGCAGGTCACGTGATGGTGTTTCCGTGGGAATCCCAGGGGTCCCGCACCTATTTAAAAATAACCCGTACGTGACACCGTTTCCAGTAAGTGCGTGTCGTGACCGGCCAACTAGCGGAAGAGATAGTTTTCACGTAGCCACATACGAACTTACGATCCGCAACCTATTTCCGCAAAGAAATATGCGTTCGCGTCGTGACCACGGCTCCTGTACTCCTGGGTGCCACGTAGGCTGGCCTGAGTAATTTTTGCATGTCTGCTCGATCTCGCCAAGTGGCGTTACGCATGAAAGAATCATGCCTCAGCCAATCGTCTGCTGGTATCTCATTGTGGAACCACTTTGGTGGACGGGGAAGGGGGAGGGGGGAGGGTAGTTTATTATCGAGTGGGTGGCTGTTGCCTTTTTTTGTTGCCGTTATAATGGACAGGGACGAACTTGCATATCACTGAAGCGATCGTTTCAGCTTGACTTGGGTGATAGATGAGGTGTCATCTTCACATTCTTTGGAAAAGCATCAGCGCTGCATGTCTAGAAACTGCGCTGCATGTCTAGAAACTGCGCTACATGTCTAGAAACTGCGCTGCGTGTCTAGAAACTGTGCTACATGTCCGGAACACGACTGACCGACGACACTAGCTGAGCGGCTTAGTACATTCGTTTGAGTGAATAACCCACAGGCCCGGTGGAAAACCGTCACTTATTTGCCCGTAGCCGACATCATAAAAACAAGAGCCCTGATTTCTCCTGCCCCAGAAAATTCACGGAGAAAACATGGAGAAAGCCGTCAGGTTTCTTTTATGTATCACGTCAGTGACTTTTTTGGATTCCAGATCTGTAGCCTCATTAATGGTTGGAGATGAATCTAGATCGTTCCAATGCCATCGCGATGCTCAGTTTGATGGTCTGAAGTTTGAGGCTAGTCTTTTGTGGGTAAAGGCTGCTGTATCCAAGATACAGTGTGCACGAATGTGTGTAGAGAGCGGTGCGTGTGCCTCGTTCACGTTCACCGGGACTGGGTCGCAGATGACGTCATGTCGTGCCCATTCCAAGGCGATGACGTCAGCCGACACGACATCAGGATCAGCAGGTACTCGGTATTACGTCGTGGCTGGCGATGGCGCGTCATCTGGTTCTGCCGTGGATCCAACGGGTTGTGAGTATGCTACGCTTAGAAACGTGTGCTCAAAAGCACCACGTTTGCACACCATCGTTTTGCACTGTCTCGGTGTCTTGTCGAATATCTTTGTACCCAGGGGGAGCCGGGGTGGTCGAATGGTAGAGCGTTGGATTTCTAATGCTCGGGTCGTGAGTTCGTATCCCGGCTGGGGCCAAATATTTGTACTGGCTTATGCATCGTTGCCCCGTCTTTGATATCACCCGTATGTGGTGGAAAAGGACGTTAAACCCCCAAACACCCACCCCACCCCACCCTTTGTACCCAGACCAACCAGAGTTGAAAGATTTCACTTGAGGCACGAACATCACAAGAGTGTATTCAATATGTTGGAGTTTCAAGAAGAGGGGCGTGATTCGGACTGGAAAAAAAAAGAAAAAGAAATTTTTAATGATAAGAAGAAGAATTGTTGGGCGCACTTCTTTGGAATAGACTCAATGCGCCAATCACTCACCTACACTCACGCACATTTTACAAACGATGGACAGACATACACTGGTGAAAATGACTAGTTACTGACACAGGAAATTACTGGAAGGCTTTTACAGCTAAATATCGATCAGACATGTCAAAAAAGTTATCGTGGTTCATGATAAATTCTAACGAGTTTGTCAATAGTTTCTGATCTCCCCTTTTAGGCTGTTGATCCGACCGAACGTGTTTCTACTAAAGTTTCGACCTCTGAATTATCTCGGGAGTGTCCTATCTCGCGCAAATCACACGGGTCCTTGTCGTCGGCGTGTTTTCTTAAACCGTTTTGTTGTTGTTGTTTGTTTGTTGTTGTTATTGTTGTTGTTGTTTTGTATGCTAGATGCGCGTATTGTTATTTTAATACAAAACAGCTATACAGCAGCAACAAGCGTTGAAGTTCAAGTATCACGGGGTAAGCCAAGATGGCGGGGAGCGTTTCCGATGGTGCTACGATTCAAAAGTCGGGGTTGGTTATCTACATCAAGCCGTGTGCATGCTCGTATTTCAAATACATGGATTCACCTGACAGCAATCATCAGAAACTATTGAATCTAAGTAGCACCATCAAAAATCCCCGCATCTCGACTAACCCCCGTGCACGGGTTTGTATTGTTTCAGGGTCGGACGCTTTATGCAGCGACAACACCGAGTGTCCGGTGGACAAGTCAGAGTGTTTTGGTGGCCGCTGCGTGTGTACGCCAGGATACTTCTACTCCGAATCAAATGCCGCTTGCACACCTAGTACGTACGCGTGAGCGTGAATTGATAAAGTTAAAAACTTTTTTTGTTTTCTTCTTTTTTTGTGAACCTCAGTTGCATGCAGGTCTGCTTCAAGCAAACACACACACACACACACACACACACACACACACACACACACACACACACACACACACACACACACACACACACAACTTCTCCCCACCCCCACACTCCTCCTTTTCTTTTTAACTGGGCTCAGCGTTCCTTTTTCATAGGTTCTTTTTTTGGGGCGGTCGGTGGTCTAGTGGTTAAGAGACGTCAGCAATGCGAGAGGTCAGAACATAGGCTACAGTATCACTGATACACACACACATGAAATCTTTATATTTTCAGGAACAATTTAATATATCAGTTTTGGTTACTTTTTAAAAAAAAGAAATTTGACCGTTTTTAATGTCATATTCATAAGATATTAACTGTTCAGGATCACCTTAACTCTCTCTCTCTCTCTCTCTCTCTCTCTTAATTTTATAGTAGTATTAGCTCATAATTGGTATGAATATGCCTGTAACTTCTACCGTTGTAAAATAAAGGTTCTTGTTCTTGTTCTCTCTCTCTCTCTCTCTCTCTGGATTTTTTTCATATGTTTCCACAATATTTTTCAAGCGAAAATTAGGCCATATCTAACTATCTAACTGACAAACTTGTGTGTGTGTGTGTGTGTGTGTGTGTGTGCGTGCGTGCGTGCGTGCGTGCGTGCGTGCGTGCGTGCGTGCGTGCGTGTGCGTGCGTGCGTGCGTGCGTGTGCGTGCGCGTGCGCGTTCTGCCCCTTTCCTTCCGCAGCATGTGACTCCCCGAGCTCGAACTTCACCGAGTACAAAGAGAAATACCTGGACGGCTACGACTACAAGATATTGAAAATCACCACCCTTGAGGAGTGTCTCAACCGTTGCCTGACCGCTACCTTCACCTGTCTCACAGTGGACTACCTTTTCGACGCCGCCATGCCGTGCAGGTTGTCCGAAGAAACCGCCATCACGGTATACGCGGGGGATTTTCAAGACAAACCTTACCCTGAGTATCACATTAACTACTATCAGAGAACATGTCTCTGAACATGCCTAGTGATCAGCACTGATGTCATAATCTTACTGGGGGAGCCGGGATAGCCGAATGGTAGAGCGTTGGATTTTTTTTATTTTTTTTTTAACATGTGTACAGGTTCATGCAATTATGCATTCGAACACTGGCGGTGGGTGGGTGGGTGGGTGTTTGGGGTTTTAACGTCCTTTTCCACCACATGCGGGTGATATCAAAGACGGGGCAACGATAAAAAAAGCCAGCACAAATATTTGGCCCCAGCCGGGATACGAACTCACGACCCGAGCATTAGAAGTCCAACGCTCTACCATTCGGCCACCCCTGCTCCCCTTCGAACACTGGCAAAACCAAATACATGTTCATAAAGACAAAATTGGCGAGATGAAATAAGTAAAGGAATATATATAAAAAAGTGAAGAAAGGCAAAGAGAGAATCAATCAATGAATCAATAAAACTTTATTTTACAACGGTAGAGGCAGTTGACGTCAAGTAGTCAGTTTTCATACCTGCCGTTGCTAAAAACTACTATTAACTAACTAACAAAATAAGGAATAAAACAAGAAAGAAAAAAAGAAAAGAAAAAAAAAATAAATAAATAAACCCAGACAGATTAATGCACAAATTAAACAAACAAACAGCGAACAGATGTTGCAAACATACGTACAGAGAGAGATGATGATGATGAAACGTTTTTATTCAGGATAGAGCATTTAGGCATTGCTGCCTATCTTACATGCTGTCCTGCTATTCTACATTAAAGGGTATTGAGAAAAAAGAAAAATCAAAACAAACAAACAAACAATAAAAATGTTTAAAAAAAAGAAAAGTATAAACTATCTAGGGGAAATACAGGAGAGAAAAATACACACGATACACAAATCAAAACATACGTGGCATGTGCTGATGATACTGGCTGTATGCCAAGTAAGAAATTTACAGTCGTCTCTAATATTGCAAAACATGTATGTAACACATTTCTATATACATCGTCAGATAAGCGTATCGTGTAGAATTTGTTTGAAGTTTATGAATTTGGAAACGTTTTGGATACTCAGTGGTAAAGAGTTCCACATGGATGCCCCTGAGAAAGACAGGCTACTTTTATATATATCAACCCTTGGACGAGGCACTGGGAGCAGACTGTTCCTTGTGTTATGTTGTTTATCATGTTCGAAATTAAATAGTTGATGGAGATATGTTGGGGCTTTGTAGTAGACAATTTTGTGCATCAGTAAGCATTTGTTAAACTCCAGATGCTGTTTAAGAGGTAGAAGTTTGAGGATTTTAAACTTTTGTTCGGTACTAGAATTACCCGAGTGTAAGAGTTTGACAGCGCGCCGGTGAACGGAGTTTACCTTTTTGAACAGAGAGAGAGAGAGAGAGGGGGGGGGGTGGAGAAATGGTACACATGCATATATCTAGATACAAACATTAGCACACATAGAAATGCATGACATCACACATACATAGGAACGTACACACATACATACATACATATATACATATATATATATATATATATATACAAACATAAGAGCGTTGGAATTTCATTGCTCGGGTCGTGAGGTTGATCCCAGCTGGGGCTAAATATTCTGGGCTCCCCGTCTTTGACTGATATCGTGGTGGAAAAGGACGTTAAACGGGCTAAATCCATCTTTGCTAAGCCAGCCAAGTTATGCTTTGCTGGGAGCAGTTTCGCTCGTGAGTGCACCAGCACCTCGATGAATAGTACAGCTCTTAATGCGATACAAACTTGTTTACACTTTGCGCGAGCGGGTCGACCATTCAAATTCTCTACGACTGTTGTTACACTACTGGAGCGCTCAGTATGGTCGCCGCGTCGTCGGTCTCTGAAAATTTAGTTTCATTCAAGCCAGTTAAACGGGTTTTTTTTTTGTGTGTGTGGAAACGGCCATTAGCCTGGTTTGATGATTAGGCCATAACTTCAAAAATACACGTGTCACCTTGTTTCGCTGTTTTGACTGAATATGTCAGTGCATAGTGTTCGTATAATTACGTGTCCCTTTACACCTAACTTCAAGAGATCCTCACTTTTTTTCCGTCCGTGTATTATCCATCCTTAAATCTGTTTTGTTTATCGTCATCTAAGCGTGGTTTGAACTTTTTGCTATGCTGACCTACATGTACGTGTATGTTTCCTTTTCAAGTCACAGCTTTATTATTTTTGAACTGAAGATTGTCGTTTAGGCTTTACGAATTGGTACGCCGGCGGAACACCATTTCATTGCCAGAGCGATATACGCTACATTGATCATTTTCTCTTTATTATTCCTTTCAGAAAAAGGGTTGCTTTTCGCGCATGAACTGTGACAACAATAGATATATACATAAATGAAGGAATAAGAATTTTCAAAGGATAAAAAAAATGACAGTGGCCATTTTTGCTTTCAGAAAAAAAGTTGCTTTTCTTGCATAAACTGTGATAACAACAAAACGAACAAAACACCAAAAACAAAACAAAATGAGGGAGAGAGAGAGAGAGAGAGAGAGAGAATGACAATGACAATGACAATGACAATGACACTTTATTTTTCAAGGATGAAGAGAGAGAGAGAGAGAGAGAGAGAGAGAGAGAGCAGTTTCTTCTATGACAATATATGAATTCATTGAACATACAATTAGTACAAGTATCGTGGTTGTCTATTTGATGTATAACGGTAGACTCCAGAGTGCAGTCCCTTTTCGGCGGGGCGTGAAAATGTGACTGCTTACACCCAGCGCCATTTTTAAAAATGGCGAATTTTTTTTAGAAAAGCAGAGACTTGTGTGTCATATGATTCGATTTGAAACGAAGTCTTGAATATCCGACCACTTTTCGTTTGGGCAAAATCTTTGCCAGCGGACAATTATTGTTGCGCTTTGATGGCACTGTTTACGTGGTACACTGATCCAACAGGATGTGAGTAAACGGCAAGGGGGTTGCACTCTGACAGGCAAGGGTGTTGCACTCTACAGGCAAGTATTATTGCACGGTACAGACGATCACGTACCTGCCCTGTGGTGGAATAAGAGACGATTACAAAAGTATACACACCCGTGCTCTAGGACTGAATGTAATAATAGATCTGTCCATTCAGACAGAGACATGTTATGTATGTCTCTGATTCAGAAACACGCCTACTTTCACTCTGAAGACAGCCTGCCATCACTTGCGCCATTGAGGATCCCTCTGGGTTCAAAGCTGGTCAAGGATGACATAGTGCGCGACCTTGTGTTTGAGAGCACCGAGACAATTTAGGCCCGTCACGGTAGCGCAGTGAGCGCCATTTCCCCACTGTGCACAGAGGTACTTTCCACTGAAAGACTCTGTGCCCCAGAGAGTGGTATAACGGAGCTACGAGTTATCTTCTCTTTGTATAAAAAAATGATCGTTTTCGTTTTAGGAAAGATTGGGGACACGCACGCGAACAATAGTCCGTTGATATGTTTTATCGACCACACTTCTTTCTTTCGGAGAAGTGTAAATATTCGCGAAGTTGGCAGTCTGCATGGACATTATTGGCGTAGGCCTTAATTGGTTTTGGGTTCCTCTGTGTGTGTTTGTGTGTGTGCGTGCGTGTCAGTGTCAGTTCCGGTCAAGGCTAAGATCAACGCTAAGGTATTTTCAGTACAACGACTAACCGAATTTATCAAAATCATTGATCAGTATGAATGAAGGCCAGAAATGGCATTGACTGAAGAAAGACGAGTGCACTTCAGTTTAGCGTTTCTAAGTTTAGACCTTTGTTGTTGATTTTGTGTAAAATCCACCGGACATGTTTAGCGTCAGTTTAGGGTGAACATATTATGGTCAAGTAACTCGTGACTGCCCCAGTGGTACGGCTGTCGCTGAAACTTGTTTACACAGCCAACAAAAAGCACCAGATTGTCATTTTTCACTCTGCACACAAATTTTAAGAGGGGCCAAGATTTTCTGCTGTAATTATATAGTGTGTTAATTATGTGTTATGTGTTAGTTAGTGTGTTTTATATTTGTTGCCATGTAGAAGCTTGTCAGTGGGGCATCTGAGCCGCAGCCAGTGTTGACCTATTTTTTGAATGGCTAAACATGCTCGCCCTGGAGAGGTCTATAATTTGAACTGCAGCAGCAGACCTCGATCCTGTATGAGTTAACGGTCAATTCAATTCTTTTGTGGCATCGATCCTGCATGTTAACAGCCAATCAACAATTCTGTTTTTTGGCGTCGATCCTGCGTGAGTTAACGGCCAATTCAGTTCTTTTGTGGCCTCGATCCTGCATGTTAACGGCCAATTAATACTTCTGTTTTGTGTTTTGTCTTTACATGGGCAGTGTATTCATTTATATTGTCCATGCCTTCGCTTAATTGGTTTAGACTAGAGACATGCATAACGGCTATGTAAGTCTCTTGGTTTAAACAGACCGAGTTCTCTGCTCATTAAACTTCACACACATCAGCGATAGGGTTGTGTTTTGTGTTTTTGTTTTAGTTGATTGGTTTTGTTTGTGTGTAACCTACAGCAGCCGTGTGCTTATCTTGAACAGTGTCACGTAGGTCATCTGCATGTTTCGCTATTTGCCACCATTCGGATCAGACTTGTTTGTAGATCTGCAGATCGGTGAACTGGCTTCACTGAATACATGTTTATTGTCCTTGAAAGGATACATATTTCTCGTTCAGCCCGCTGAGCGTTCAGAAACAGAAAGATGTTATAAAATCCACGTTGTTCACTAAATTTCATTAAACAACATTTAAAATAATGAGCCTCAGGCTCTAAAAGAAGAAGAAAAATGATAAAGAAAGCGAGAGCTCAGCAGGCCTAGGGGTCAAGCAACAGAGTCGCGCCCCCTTGACTTCCTCGGCTGTTGTGTGCAAGTGTTCTTGTAGTTGTTTATAAAGTTGCTCTTGTGGTCATTATCTTTGTGTTAGATTGTGGTGGTGATGGTGCATATGGCGTGTTAGTGTTAGTGTTAGTGTGTGTGTGTGTGTGTGTGTGTGTGTGTGTGTGTGTGTGTGTGTGTGTGTGTGTGTGTGTGTGTGTGCGCGCGCGTGCGCGCGCAATAGTAAATTATTATTTCCACGGTGAATCTCCGCGCAAAGCGTTCATACCTCGCCGCATATTGTTGCGTCTTCTCGCCACTCACGGGCTATATAACATTCTGTATCCACTGCCGTTACGTGTGGTTCCATTCATCGCTGGCAGCAAATGTTTGATCTATCTCTGTTCACAATTAAGCTGGCCATGTTTGCACACATCACGCATCGACTTCGGATAGTTCAGGTGGAAACAATCTTCTGACACGAAAATAAACAGTAACGACAGCAACGGAGAAATCAATCCAGCCAATCAGAAAGGCCGTTTCACATGCGACATCCAAGGCAAGAACTGTTATAACTGAGCAGTGACCGAGGGCCTTTTTCAAAAGGAACTAGTCACGCCAGGCCAAGGTCGAATAATTTGAACTGAAGATATCTGAAAGAAAACCAGTCGAGTATAAACCATAAACCATATTTCTGTAGGAGTGCTCTGCTATGAAAACCCGCGACGTCTACGGCAAATAATATAATAATTATGACAGCGAGTCTGTGGCCACTTTCTGGTACTTCTGTTGTGCTTTTCTGTTTGGGACAGAAGTGCATATGCTTCAGCCACTAACCGCATGCTAAGTTCCAGTCTTGAACTGCAGATTCGTTCCGGGTGACCTTTGATGTCTGTTCAAGGGGTTATATAGGTCTGATATTTCATTGTTCAGGCGAAAAACAGGACAACCTGGCTAGTATTCAGTACTTTTGCTGCTACTGTCTCCATGGAGAAGAAATTTGCCCTGAGCTATCTGTACATGTTTATTGTTGTATACACGGCGCAGACAGACTTCTACAGTGAAGGCATTGAGACGCGATCATCTCTTTATCATCGTCGCATCGAATTTGATGGTGTGCAGTTCACCAACAGTCTGTTGTGGACGAGGGACGCCGTGTCCAAACTGCAGTGTGCCCGGATGTGTGTCGACAGTGGCACGTGCGTCTCGTTCACTTTTACCGGGCCAGGGTCAGAAACAAGGTCGTGCCGTGCGCACTCTGTGATTATGACGTCATCTGATACTGCGTCAGATTCCGCAGGAACTCGATATTACGTCAGCGCTAACGGTATAGCGGAGCCTTCGGCTCAGTCGACATGTAAGTATACTGTGCGTTTCGAATTTGTTGTCTCAGGTCAGTAGAATCTCTGGATTGGCAGCAAAAGTCGCTGCCTGGTGCAATATAGAGGTGTGGAGGAGAAAGGAGCTAAATTACTGGCGGTAGAGTTCATACAAAAAGTGCTTCAACTAGCATTACATCGTATACATGAAGGGGCTCGATGTTTGTGCAGCGCCAACTATTTTGATTGTGTCTGCATGCCGCACTGTTTTTGTTGTTGTTGTTTTGTTTTTTCATTCCACGGCCAGTCTCAGATGAAATTTGATATTTAACTTGACATACACAACTGATACATTTGTGCATGCGTGTTTACACGAAGGCGAGACAGGCACTGCATGGCAGTGCATGCTAGTCTGCGAGTGAATTTTGATCCAGTTTCGTGAGGAATAATTCCCCTACCAAATGAATGCTCGGGTCATGAGTTCGAATCCCGGCTTGGGCCAAATATTTGTGCTGGCTTTTTCATCGTTGCCCCGTCTTTCATATCACCCGTATGTCATGGAAAAGGACGTTAAACTTCCAAACACCCACCCACCCACCCACCTGCCCTCCCCTCCCCTTCCAAATACCTGCACACCACGCATTTGGAGCCTGGTACATCAGTTTCATGTGTGAAAAGTTCACTAAATATTTGTAAAGTCGATGATTTTCAAGACACGTTTTGCATTTTGTCGGCATCACCATCTTATAATATGATTTCTGCAACAGGGTCGGGGAGTCCCTGTGGTGACAGCGTCGATTGTCCAGTGACGAATTCGCAGTGTATCTCTGGGCGATGTCTCTGCACACCGGGCTACTTTTACTCTCTGTCAAGCCAAACATGCGTTGCAAGTACGTTTAATCATACCATACGGGGCGGTCTTGTGGCTGTAGTGACTATCTCATTGTTCTTCCTTGAGTTTGTTTATAATTATCTTCCTTGTTGGTTGCTAGGGTTGAAGAGTTACTTCCCTTGTTGTTGTTGTGTTGAGTAAACGGTTCCGTTCGACTTGACGATCTTTCCGAGTTATTGTTGACTAACCAAATGGCCTAGTGGTTGAGAGACTTGTCACCAATGCGAGAGGTCAGGGGGTTCGAATCCCACTCGGGGCAAAGAATGTTTCCTTCTCGTACTGATGTGGCCGATCGTCGGGGGGTTCTCTCCGGGTACTCCGGCTTTCTCCCCCCGGCTCTGCTTTGGAAATGTTCAGCCCACCAAATTTGAAAAATAAATGCAATTCTAAATTCCGAAATTTAAATAGCTGAGCTGACCTTTCGCACCACGTGATTGTAATGTGGTTTATGTCCAGTGCGTGAGAGAATGCGTGTGATTCGTGTGAGCGTGCGTGTTGGGTTCAGTTCGCGGCGCTTGGAGCCGATTCATGAAATTGGGTAAAGCGCGTATACAATACTCATTATTATTATTACCACTTGTACATCAGTAAAGTAAAGTACTGTGCACCTTAATAATAATAATAGTAATAATAATAATAATAATAATAGTAATAATAATAAATAAGCGCATTAACATAGGCGCTTCAGTATTCCAAATATTTGGCTCAAAGCCGGCGCCGCGAGCTAAACCCAACACACGCTCATGTGAATCACAAGCATTCTCTCACACACTGGACATGAACACATTCCAATCACGTGGTGCGTTTATTTATTTAGAGTTGCGCTTTTTTTTTTGTGGGCTGAACATTTCTAAAGCAGAGGGGGAAGAAGCCGGAGTACCCGGAGAGAACTCCCGACGGTCGGCCCGAAGAAAAATTCTTCTCCCCGAGTGGGACTCGAACTTGATCTCTCGCATTGGTGACTAAGTCTTAACCACTAGACCACCGACCGCCCCAACCCTGCATCGTGTGCTACGCCGCGGTGCCACATGCAGTTTGTTGGGGGCACTGAATCGGAAGGGGGGGGGGAGGGGGAGGGGGGGGGGGGAACAGGTGGGAGGAGGTTGGTAGATGTTCTGAGGTGTATCACTTGTCAAAGAAGGAATCAACAGTGGCACTCTGTTTTTGACTGGAAAGTGGCACCTAGTTTGGCCATTTTGACCACCGGGGGTAAATCGGAAGGGGGAAACGGATGGGAGGAAATGGGTAGATGTTCTGAGGTGTATCACTTGTCAAAGACGAACTCAACAGTGGCACTCCCATTGTTTTGTTTGACCCGAACTGAGTGGCACCTCGTTTGACCAGTTTTAAAATCTGAATCGCACTGCGTTTGACTAACTGATTTGGGTTTCTACATACACTTGGACATAGGGACCGTTTGCCGGCAAGCAGCCACCTACCTTTGCGAACACATCACAGCAGCCGGCATGCAGAACAGGCATGGCTGCTCAGATTCAAGTTCAGAAATATGACTATTTGAGAGGAATCGTCGCCGAAATTTTTGGTGCGAGAGAAGCACTTCACTGAGTCGTTTGATCGTTTGTGTAACCCCCGTGTGGATACTCAAGTATATCACAAATGATATGTGTGTGTGTGTGTGTGAGTGTGTGTGTGTGTGTGTGTGTGTGTCTGTGCGTGTGTGTGTGTGCGTGTGTGCCGTGCGTGCGTGCGTGCGTGTGTGTTTGTACAGCATGCGACAACCTGGCCGATACCTTCACCGAATACCCGGAGAAGTACATCCAAGGGTACGACTACGACAATCAGGACATTCCGCTTGACGACTGCCTGGCCCAGTGTGTCTTGTCTCCCAGCTACTTCACGTGCGTCACCGTGGACTACGACCAAATCGCATCCCCGTTCTGCATGCTGTCCCCTTTCACGGCCGCCGAAGTCGGTGCCGACTTCGTTGACCGGCCAGCCCCGACCTACAGCATCTCTCACTACCAGAGAACATGTCTGTGAAGAAATTGACCGCAGTTGTGGTTTATTTGTTACCCAGAGGTCACAGGGCACAGCGCAAGAAACTTTAATGATTACTATTATTTTCAATCGCTCATCAACGCCAATTGATCTTTCCACTGAGTCGGCGTCAGTGAATATCTCGGCCAATCCGAAAATAGGTCAAACTTCAATGCAGAAGGCCTATCTATTTTCTCTGAAGCAATGAAACTGGTTGCTCCTGAGTGTGTAATCGACTGACGTATTTAATAATGAATAATACATGTAATAATAATGAGTATTGTATAGGCGCTTTACCCAGTTTCATGAATCGGCTCAAATCGCCGCGAACTGAACCCAACACGCACGCTCACGTGAATCACACGCATTCTCTCACACACGGGACATAAACTCATTACAATCACTAGGTGCGAAGGGCCAGCTCAGCTATTTAAATTTCGGAATTCAGAATTGCATTTATTTTTCAAATTTGGTGGGCTGAATATTTCCAAAGCAGAGGGGGAGGAAGCCGGAGTACCCGGAGAGAATTCCCGACGATCCGCCCGAATGAAGGGTGCCACATACGAGAAGGAAAAATTCTTTGCCCCGAGTGGGATTCGAACCCCTGGTCTCTCGCATTGGTGACAAGTCTCTTAACCACTAGACCACCGACCGTCCCGGTGGTCCTTTTTTTTTTTTTTTTTTTTAGGTAGTCTGTAGTGTGAACACCTTTCCGGCACATCGGTACACATGTAACAAACTGCCGTATACAAGGGAAGGTGGTGCCACCTGTTGTGGGCCGTAGAGACAGTTGCTATAGGGGCCAAAGGAAAGGTCCACGGTGACCTGATCTTCAACAATGACAACATGTTGAGCGGAACCATTAAGTTTACACCGCCACCGCACCAAATCTGTTCACCGCCGAGTATCCCAGACACATCTAGTGTCGGCTCGACCTCGTCTTTTCATAAAGTGTTCTGGGTTGTGTATGTCAATTTTTTTTTTTGGGGGGGGGGGAGGGGGGGGATAACTGGTAAACTAAGTCAATGATGTCCACTTTTGACCTTCAACTTGGGAGCAGGATGAGACGCGGGGCTGCGCGCACGCAAGTTTACAGAACGTAAGACCGGAGCCCGTCTGTCACACGCGGCGATTCTGCAGGCCTACCAGCGGTAAAATGCCCTCCCAGCCGATTAAATCCGCTTGTAGCAGCCACTCCCCGGGGACGCCGTAACTTGACCAACCCTGTGGATAGGACACGGTCCTATTTCAGTTTTCCTTGCCGCGCGCGCGTTATTGTGTATTGTCCAGTGCCAGGCCGGCAGCGCAGTCCGCCTAAATGCAAGCTGGTAGCGTGTGAACAGAAAATCCACCCGGCAGGCGTGCGAGTTAGCTGCAGGCACTCCCCGTGTGAAAAGACCTTTACGCGTCTGTGTACCCAGGCACTTAGTACGGGCTGAGCGATACTGTTTGTATACCAGCTGCGTGAACAGCAATATTGATAGTGTAATACGATTTGTCAGTGTCAGCCTTATCGTAATTAAACTATTTTGAATTCATTTTGTGGTGATGTCACCTCGGCGGTGTCTTTGACTTTTGCTTGCTTGTGTTTTGCGAGTAAATAAAGATGTTTCAGTTTCGTTTCCATATGTTTCTTCAAATACTAAAATGAAAAGGAAACTTTATGAATAAAGTTCTTTGTTACGATTTGAACTGAACTGAATCAGTTGGATTGAATACTCTGTGTGTGTGTGTGTGTGTGTGTGTGTGTGTGTGTGTGTGTGTGTCAGAGTGTGTGTGTGTGTGTGTGTGTGTGTGTGTGTGTGTGTGTGCACTGTGTGTGTGTGCACTGTGTGTGTGTGTGTGTGTGTGTGTGTGTGTGTGTGTGTGCACTGTGTGTGCGGGTGTGCGTGCACTGTGTGTGTGTGTGTGTGTGTGTGTGTGTGTGTGTGTGTGTGTGTGTGTGTGTGTGCGCGCACTGTGTGTGTGTATGTGCACACTGTGTGTGTGTGTGTGTGTGTGTGTGTGTGTGTGTGTGTGTGTGTGTGTGTGTGTGTGTGCACTCTGTGTGTGTGTGTGTGTGTGTGTGTGTGTGTGTGTGTGTGTGTGTGTGTGTATGTGTGTGTGTGTGTGTGTGTGTGTGTGTGTGTGTGTGTGTGTGTGTGTGTGTGTGTGTGTGTGTGTGCAGACCCATTCAAGTCTGCTCCAGGAGATGATACCGTGGCTTTCAGACTTAAGACACCATTATATCCAAGGCACCCCCTGCCACATAGTGTACCGCAAATACACCTTAACACTATACCTCCCTCGTCAGACGTACGTCCTCGTTAGTGTATTGTACTGGGTACAGAAACTGATCCCGGCGCTGGACAAAGAAATCCTGCGGCGGAGAAACGACAGACCTGTCATGACTGGCACACTGCACGTCGGTCGACTCATTATTTTAGACTGCAAACAGTTCAATGGCCAGGGTTTACGTATACGTCCAGCTGAGTGCCTTTGGTCGGTAGGAGAGATTTTACTTGAGTTCGGATGTAGTCTTGACTGGGACTAGTCAGTTTTTGCTGCTTTCTAACTCAGCGGCGTTTCTGCCTCGCTAAAGGCTTGAAATTGCTGCTGCCTTACGTGTACTTTCCCTTTAAACGGAAACACTGCAAGCCAATGTTTTGAGTGCAGTTATTGACATTCAGTAGTTCTAGTCTTCCGGGTTTCACCTAAATTTGGGGCTGATACAGTTTCTCAGTAACACTGACATTGAATCGCTACTGTGATTTTACTTCCTCGTGGGTTTTGGACAGCCTGTGACAACCTACTGTCAAAGGCGATAAAGTGACGCGGCTGTGTTTTTTGTGGCTGACAGTCTGTCCTTCAAACCAATCTACAAAGACGGAGCGATCGTGTCTCAAGGGGTCACGCCCCCTTCCTGTTTACGTCGCACAAGAGTTACTCCCCCGTACAAGTCAAAACTAATCGTCGGTGATAATGCGATTGTGCCAAACGGTAAGTGAACGAATCTTGTGAACATCAGAACCTATGTGTGAAGCTGAATATATTTTTATAACTTAACCCTGGTTTCTATTTCTCAAATAAACTTGGCTTGTTTGAACGTTCAATATTCCGTGGTATTTATCGTTTAGTACAAATGGTAGGCAGGAATGGCGAAATCTCCAGCAGTTCCAAGTTTCAGCACAAGTGTTTGCCGTGGTAGATTCTACGATGGGCTGATTGTCTTACCAGACAGAATGCATGAGCCCGAATGAGTTCTCCATTGGACAGTATCACCTATGTACGTAAAGTCGCTTTTGTTTGCAATCAGAATCCCCTTTCTCTCTCTCCTTGCTCTCTCTCGCTCGATCTCAGATCTCCCCCTCCCCCAGCAGTCGTGCACTCAATCGGTGCTGTCGGTAACGGGTGATTCAGCATATCTCTGCTGCTTTGAAACTCCGGTTAATACCATTTATACAAAATAATGTGAATACTGAAAATCAGAAATATCGTTTTAGTCCTTTCTTCACATCCCACTGCCTCTCCCCAGCAGAAGTGAAATGATCAGTCTGTTTGTTGTAGTTACCCCTTTGGCACAAGAATAGAACACATACACGTACCGAGGGTTTGGGTATAGTAACACTCATAGAGAACAAAGTAACCTATCACTAAGACACCCAAATACTATTAATTTTACTATTAGTAATACCCCATGCCTGGCAGCAGACATGGCATTCAGGCGAAAGGTGGCTGTAAGTAAGACACCTACCCAGGAAACATTCATAAGAAGTTAATACCTGAATAGTGTGTGCTTGCTCAGACCTAGTAGTGAGACTTAGAGCAGTGTGTGTTATATATGCCATCTACTTTAAAAATTATACAGTGAAACTACAGAATGTAAGAGATCCTCTGGTAATGACACTTTCATTTTTGAATCATTAACCTTTGCCGTATGTCATGGGTGTAGTTGCACCCAAACTTTCATTCAAATGTCCGTAGCATAGTCAGTTTTCTCGCTAGATCCACAGAACTTCGTGACTTTGTCAGTATGGGTATTGGGAAAGTGCTCTCCAAAAAATGTGGCTGAATGTCATAAACAAACAAGTAAATTTATAAACAACAAAAATGTATAAAACTAAAAGTCTTCCCCGTACATTGTGGGTGCAAACACACCCATATTTTTGAAGAAGGAAACTTGCACACCTTACATTACGGGTGCAAACTCACCCATACTTTTTATTTTAAAGAAGGGAAACATGTTGTATAAACCTCGCTATATACAATGGGTGCAAATTCATGGTACTTTTTAACAAAAAACCTTGAGGGTATATGTTCAGTTGGACATAAGTGTAAATGTAAAGAAAATACACAAGAAAGAAAGAAGGAAACTTTCAGAAATATCAACAGTTACCTTTGTGTCCAAATGAATGTCACAGCAGATTGAAACCACATGTTATTGAATTGGCGGGTTGCTGCAATGATGAGCTCAGTCTTGGCAAAATAAGTGAAAAACACTTTATCTGACAAAAAGTTAAAGACTTGTATGGCTATCCTGCATTATGTATACAGCTGTCCTATTCAGATCATCACATTACTGACCATGTAAGCAATTTTGATTTAATTCAGTTTAGTTTCTTCTTTCAGAGTGTGGGTGAGTTTGCACCCATGATGTACGGTGAGGGTTATCATACATCATTTTTCCTTCTTCAATCTTTAAAAGCATGGGTGTGTTTACACCCAAGAGTGTGCAAGTTTTTTTGTTTGAAAGTATGGGTGTCTTTGCACCCATGATGTACAGCATGGAAGTTTTCAGGCAAAGTACGGCAAAGGTTAAAGATTCAGACACAGTATACCACAAAAAAATTCACCATCCCCCCCCCCCCTTTTTTATGCTTATTTATTGTTATTTTTTAGATGGGTTGTTATAGTTTTAACTTTTGTTCCCAACTTTTCTAAAATGGCTTTTACAGTCTTCTGTCTATCTGAACAGATGTTTGAAGATGCTTCAAGTTGAAGTGGAACAGAAATCCAACCCTCAGTGAGTGAGAAAGAGAGAGCAAGGGAGACAGTCATCATGGCAGCCCCTGGCCAGGGTATGCCTACCTTACAACCCCCTCCCATCCCCCCTCGCAGACGGTCGCCAGTGGATGCAGGGCTTGGGACAGCTGTGCCCCCACCGTCTGCTGGAGGACAATCTGCAGCTCCACCTGTACCCCCTCGGACCGACCTGAAAATGGGATCGTCCGGAGCCTCACAGGGAGGGGCTTGTGGGAAGAGTGGACTGATGAAAACCAACTCCATGTTCACGGACGACAGTGTGCTGATCGGGTTTGAGGCAGGGGCTCCGCTGCGGCCAGCGTCAGTGGAGGTCTCTGGTGCATCGCAGTTCTTTCAGGACATAGCGGGAATCGACTTCAGCGGTGGGGAACGGTTAGGCAGTAACACCGGTACGTTTGGATCCCAGAGACAGCTCAGCACGTCTCTGGATGACTTGACCCCGAAACCATTAGACGCGGCCTATCCGGATATCAGTGGAGCGTTCAGGGAAGTTCGAAGTCAGATGCATACACCCCCTGTGTTACAGGTGCCAGGAAATTATGGCGGACCCAGCAATGTGTTTCCGAACCACAGCCGTATGGGCGGAGGTGGTGGCGGCTATGGATGGAATATGTCACTGTTTGACAATGGTTCCAACCCTGCCTTTGGGGCGTCTGGCAACATGGGCCCTCCCCCTCCTCCCCCACCCCTCACCTCCACAAACACTACGGGTGCTGCACCGCCAAATGCATTTTGTGCCTTTTCAGGAAGTGGTGCTGGTTACCAAGGAAACCAAGGTGCTAGTGTTGGTTTCAAGGGTAACTCTCTTCCTGGTTACTACGGCGGCAGTGCAGGTTACGCTGGCAACAATGGTTATGGGGCTGGGTATCAAGGCAACCCATTTTACCCACCCACAGGATTTGGTGCAATGGGCAACACTGGTGGAGTTCCAGTGCACAACAAACTGCTGTCGTCCACTCACTTAGGTATGCCTAAGGCAGCCAGCTGGGGCAACATGACAGAACTTACTGACACCAACAACCAGGGGGTTGCCGGACAGGTTATGGTGGACGGTGCAGCGCCGCAGGCCGAACTTCCGCAGGCTGCCGCGGAGTTTGATGAAAACATGGACCTCATGGAGTTCCAGCCGGGCCTGCCAGAACACGAGTACCTGTCTCTGGATTTCTTCGACCCGCTCTACGAGCGAGGCCGCAAGGAGTCAGTCTCTGTACATAACGGTGCACCAAACTATTCCTTCGGAGAAGCCTTCCCAACTGTGATAAACGATAAACTACCCCCTCCCGAGCTACGACGCCATATCCGCCGCGAGTCACACGAGATCTGGGGTGTGTCAACTTCACAGACCAAGGACAATTCCGCTTCAGTCGCTAGTGTAGGGTCAGGGGACACCAGTCATGCTCCCATTGGTTTTGAGGGAGTGACTTCTGAACTGATGTTTGGGTCGTCGGATGAAGAATTCCTTCGCAGTCATGTGCCGGGCGGACAGAATGAGGTAGTGACACGTACCGAGGCAAAATCCAGCAGTTTACAAGCGCACGTTCCTCCACAGCGACCACCGTCCTTTCAACCAGCTCCTGAGCAGGTGAGAAGTCCCTCCAACTTGCTTCAGTCCAGATGATCACACTGTTTTTCAACTTTTTTGTTCCCCCCCCCCCCCCCCCCCCCCCCCCTTCAAATTTTCTGTGTTTCCAGGCCCAATGAAACTGATAATTGAATTAGGAAATCTGAAGGTTAAATTAAAACTTTGAGTACTGAAACTAGTGACAGTTAACACAGTTGATGCAACACTAACTGCGTTATCTCATTCTGATTGTCATTGTCAGTGAAGATCACTGTGCTACCAGATGAAGAGCACTGCACATTGTGACTTGCAGTGCAATGCTGTGATATCCGGACTGTTTGTAACTTTGTTGTACTTGTACATCCTGTGGGATTGCCGGAGAGGAAGTGACAGTGGCTGTCTCATTCTTTTGTTTCAGACTGTGCGTTATGAGAAGCTGAGGAAGCGAACTTTCGTTGACCCCGAGTCTGACGAGTTCTGTCAGATGGTGGCTGAGTAAGTTGCTCTTACTCCCCCCCCCCCCCCCAATCCTCAACCCCCCCCAAACCCCCCCCCCCCCCCCCCCCCCCCCTCTTCTGTCTGTGTGTCTGCCTGTCTATCTGTGTGTGTGTGTGTGTGTGTGTGTCTCACACACACACACACACACACACACACACACACACACACACACACACACACACACACACACACAATCTTTTTGCCTGTGACTGCCTTTGACAGAAAAGAAAAAAAAACAAGACAAACAAAAACACAAACAAAAAACAACAAAACAAACAGACAACAATAAAAAAAAACACCCAAAATTCCCAAACAGGAACTGCTGTAAGTTATTTTGAGTTTGACTGATGAAACTCACAGTTTTTTTTTTTTTTTTCTGATGAGGGCAGCTTAAGCCAGCTTTTCTCCTTCCTTCACCCTGACTATCCTCTCACTTCATTATATGTGTGTGTGGGTGAGTGTGTGAGTGAGAGAGAGAGAGAGTGTGTGTGGGCTTGGGGGGGGGGGGGGGGGGGGGGCAGGGGTTCGGGTGTAAGTGAAGAGAAGAGATAGGAAGAGAATTGGGGGGAGGGGGGTGCGCGTTAAGGAGGGGGAGGGGGGGTGTTACTGGAAGAAATTAGGTTAGTCACTTAGTGGAATGCTGATAACTATCCTGTGTGTGCTGTTGATTCATTTCAGTTTATGCTTTCACCACACACACACACACACACACACACACACACACACACACACACACACACACACACACACACACACTCCACTGTACTTGATTTTCATTGTCATGATTGTTTCAGGTTGAAGAAAAAATACAATTCCAAGGACGAGAAGACGAACCTTGGCTATCTGCTGAGTCCAATCCACACAAGTCACCTGCCGTCCCTTCAGGTCAAGGTTGTCATCCATCTCCCGCATGACCCTGACCCTGTGGCCTTCACCTGCGACAGTATGTTGTTTAGCCTATTTGAGAGTTTTCCTGTATAAACTGTAATTCATTTGGGCTGGTTGTCAGGTGTACTTTGGCTTCCTCCCCCTGTCTCTGCTTGGGAACTGTTCAGCCTACAGAAAATAAATAGCTTAGCTGACCCTTGGCACCGCGTGATTGTAATGACTTGTTGTTCGGTATGCAAATGTTAGAGAAGGAACAGTTCACATAAGTGTGTGTTGGGTTCAGCTTGTGGTGCTTTGATCCAAGCAGTTGGGTAAAGCACCTGCAAAATTCACATTCCTGTGAGTGTTATTATTATTATTATTAACTCATTGCTGACCTTGACCAAGCCCCCTGGAATTGCCCCGTGACCCAGGCACTGTGTGCGTGCACAACCCATGCCTACTGGGCGATTTTAGCAATGTTCAATTTTTTTTTAAAGATGTCTTCCTCAGATGTTTCCTAATCATGTTTGGTATGGTTTGAAAGATAATTATAAGCACTTTTACGGAAAATTATTTTTGATCGGAAAAATTGGGCATAGGGGCCATAGTGAGAGCAGAGATAACATGGGTTGTGGGTGCTCGGTAACAGCGTCCTCAAGCGTCGGTGCGCGGGGTCTATGTGTGTGATTGGCAAAGGTATACAAGGGCTCTCGGCACAAATGGTGGGTGAATGGTCATGAAAAAGTTAATGGTTAGGGGTTGTGCAGTACTGTAGTGTAATAACTGTCACGACGATGTTTCAGCGGACACACTGGTGGAGCATGTGATTAGCCAGGTCCTGTACAGCGCATCGCCCAAACATGGCACACAATGCACAGCGGATGATTTTGTGCTCAAAGTCCATGAATTGGCTGAGTACCTGTGCAAGTAAGTGATGAGCACATTTGCACGTGCACACACACACACACACACACACACACACACACACACACACACACACAGACAGAAAGAAAAAATAACGCACGCACACACACACGCATGTACGCACGCAGAAATGATTGATTGGTGATTGATATATAATGCAAGAGATGTAGGAAAGTTGTAGATTTATAGATTTATTTAAAGTCAGATGTGATGCTAGATCTGTTACATAATATCAGTTTTTTTGTCGTGCTTTGGCGTGAGTTGCATGCATAACAGGCCACTTCAGCATTCCATAATATGGTTAGTGGGAGTTGTGTGTAACAGATCACGATCAAAACATTTGTATTGTTCTGATGAGAATGAGTGTATTGGTCTGATAACTAGGGATAACAAGCTATTTATTTATTTCATTTCTCATTGCAGTGATCTTCCACTGTCCAAGTTTGAGTACACACATCACTGTCTGAAGCTGGACCAAGACATCACATTTGACATGGTCTCCCGGGAGCAGGTTCCACGACCTTTCATCAGAACGGTGAGGCGCCTTTTTGCTCGGAGCCTCGAAGACAACAAAGTGTTGAACGAGTGTTCACGCACACGCACGAAGACACACACACACTCCTTTTGTATTACGCTTGTCCTGAAAGATTTTCGCTGGTCACACTTCTTTTTGACTCGGGGGCTTGAAATCTTTTACCGTTTGGTGGATTTCCACCTTTGGCTAAAGGTTTTCCTGCCCCAAGAAAGTGTGTTTCTTCCGCCGTAGCACTTAAAATCATTCCAAAATGCACCATATAAAATATTGCACAAACTTTAGTCTGATTCTAAACTGTTCCTTCCTTAAACGTGCTTCCTCCTCTGAAGCACTTTAAAATCATGGGAAAATGCACCAAATTGCTCAAAGTTTAGTCTGATTTTTCAAAAAGTCCCAGAGGAGTATGCCCCCGGACACGCCTAGCATACTGCTTCTGCTCAGTTTGCAGACGCATGCTCGTGACTTTTCCACTTTGTTGCTAAATGTTACTCTTCCTCCTTTGGGATCATGGGCCATTCGTAATGGAATATATATATGTTTCTCCCCCAACCCTTCTGCTGAACCTCCTGCACGGCACTGCTGTGTCTGTCCAAGCTCATAGTACATGTACCGTACAGTTAACTCTTTGACATCGTGAGCTTGGCCAGTGACCTACTTCCCTGCTGACGCGCATGCAGCTGCTGGCCGTTTAGGATGACGCGAATCGGTTCGCGGCTCGGTGCCTACGGCTGTTGAGAGTGACGCGAGGCGGCTCGCGTCCCGATGCGTAAAGGTTAAGACATCGGGCAAAAGCTTTTTTTGTGCTGATGGTTGGTCATTACGTATTCATTGTTACAGGTGGATGATGATATACAGATGCTGTATTTTCCACGGGAGTACATTAAAACTGATGACGAAGCAGTGTCCAAGTGAGTATTTTCTTTTTTATGTGTATACAGGTATAAATTTATGTGAAAATATTTTTCCTTGAAAGCGCAGCTCACACTGGGGAGACTGGCGCTGTGTAAGAGCCATTAATTATTTTCATTATTATTATTAATCTGTTCTTCTTTTTCCTTATGTTTCTCCTCAGAGATTGCTGTACAGTTTAAGATCTTTGCTTCACATTTTCTTTATGGATTGTGTAGCCGGCTGGAAAACTGTATGCTTGTGATTTTCCATGGGAACTTCAGAACTTCAGTTGCTGATGAAAGAAAATTCTTTTAGAAAATATGGATAGGTTTGGGCAGAGAGAGAGAGAGAGAGACACAAAAGCTGAAATCAGTTGTATGAATTTTGAGGATATCTAAATTCTAAATCAAAAGATCCATCTCAAATTACCTGTGCTTTGTGGTCTGATCAGAGAGACACTCGACATTCTTCTGGAGACCTTTTACCAGGCAGTGGATCGCTTGAGCGACCAAGCGTTGCAAGGAGGAGTTGAACGGGGCCAGCTGCAGGCATTGTCTCAGTCCATTAAGGCGATCTGTGCCATCCTGGCCAAAATAGAAACCATCAGCATCACCAAAGCACTCGATCGTCTGGAAAGAATTGTGTCTGATATGGCCGTGAGTTTTGTTTGTGTTGGTTAGATGTCGTTTATTTTTTGTTGGTTAGCCCTATGGTTTGTTTCAAGTGTATGTTATTTTCGTCTTGTGCGTGCTGATTTTTGTTTAACCTTTCCAGTTTAGTCATGCAAACAAGGAACAAATTTGTTTATGTTAGTTTGTAAAATGATGAGCCTTGTAGTTTAGAAGAAAAGTTTAAAAGTAAACTACAGTAAAAAAAAAAAAAAAAAAAAATGGGGGGGGGGGGGGGGGGGAACCAACAACAGAGCTTTGAATTCTTGACTTTCATTATACGACAAGTTTTCCCAGTGATGTACATTTCTGATATATATCTGTTGACCATGTACAAAGTCTGCAAATACAGCATATCACATTTCAAATCATTTCCATGAGATTCATGAATACACAGTTCAGATCACTGTTCTATTGTTTTTCATTTTCTCAGAGCCCAAACACCCGAGCGAGCGAGATCATGGGAGACAGAGGGTCCTCGACTGACCGTGATACGTTAGATGCTATAAAGTATGTATTTTGACAGTGAGGCTCTAATATTATTACACTTAGTTAAGTAACAGTTGTCAGATTCAGCTTGTGCAAATTAAATACACTTGCCACATTGACACATTACAAAAGCTTTTTTTTTCTTCTTAACTCAGTTCACTTAGTTCGCTCTCTCTTTAAACAAGCGTCAGTTTTATTTATTTATTTTTCTTATTTATTTGTTTGTTTGTTTGTTTGTTTTAATGGAGGTGAACATGTCCAGAATTGTGTGTAGCATGTGATGTATTCTGTCCATTTTGCAGTGTTGCCATTAGATGCTCTTTAGTGGAGGAACTACAAGAGGTGGTCGACCAAGTGGTTGCTGCGGTGAAGCAGTTAGTGCGCATGTACTGTCAGACGTACCACACTGAGTTCTTCCTTGGCTCTTCAGTGGATATACCTCACAGTAAGTGAAACTAAACAAATAAACCAAAACAAAAGAAACAACCAAACCCCCCCCCCCAAAAAAACAAAAAACAAAAAAAACAAACAACAACAACAAAACAAACAAACAAACAAAAACCCAAGAAACATACAAACAGACAGAAAATGATGGTGTGTTGTTCTTTGTATCTCCTTGAAAAACGTAAAATGCTGCAGAGAAACATTTGAATCATTTCATATTCATGATAATTCACATCCTTTCACACTGGAGCAATACTATATCAACATGGGTATTGTTTTTCAGATCAGACAGAGGTGACCAGTATACAAGATAACTTCATTGTTCATATTGCTACAGCTCATCGTCTGCCTACTACAGTCACCACACAGTGAGTTCAAAACCTTCATCAGTGTTCAAGTTAGATATGGACTCAAGACTCAAGACTCAGACTCAAGTTATTTTATTGATCGGACATACGTCCATACAATGGAAGTGAGTTGTGTTTATAAATACACCAAGATATATCGAGGGAAAAAACCAGCTAGAGGTTCACACACACACACACAGAATCAGCAGCCTACGCGTGACCATAAATGACCAGTTGAACAGACCGTACACATTCGGACGTGACTAGTATACCGTGTTACAGAATACAGGCCAAACGCCCGTGTACATTGACAGACGCGCATACAGCACAAGCATAGTGTTCAAGTTAGATATGGAGAAAGAGAGAGAGATGGGGAGAGAGTTTGTGTTTTGTGTGTGTTATGGGGAAGGGAGGATGGAGGGTGGACAAACTGTTTGGCATTGGCCTGTGAAATACTGTTCCCGATTACGCACTGCCGTGTGTATTTGTACGCACAAAACTCTTAAACTGACGCACAGACTTGAGAACACCACACCACACGGGACGCATGTGTTTGGTCTTGCTGTGACAAACAGTATTTTTCCAATTCTCTCGCGGAAACCCGGTGAACAAAAAAGCGACTGATCTGTAATTAGCGGCGGACACTTGCAGCATCGTATTTCCACTGAGCCATCGTGCGTAACAGACAGAATCTGATGTATGGACCCTCCAAATTTACAAAAGGATTCTCAAAAACATGGACAGAGGGTCCCAAGGACCCTTGTATTTTTCGAATCACAGGAAACACTGGTGAAAGCCTTTAACTGTTGATTTCCAGACAGGAAAACCGTATCTATCCAGATATTTTTCTGAGCAGCATCTGGTTCACCTGTTGTTTGTATGTGTTTTTGTTGTTGTTTATCACATTTGACTTTTCAGGAGCAAATGAGTTTAGGTGTTAAGAATGAGAGGAAATCATGTTTCAGGTTTGAAGAGTTTAAGGTGGTGTGTACCCTGTATCACGGCACTCATCGACTTAACGCAGACATCGTCACCACATGCCAACGCATCAACACGTCGGGACTGTGTGATCGTGTCGTTTGGGACGAGTGGTGAGTAAGAAAAGTGCAAGTAAATGTGATATTCTTTCTGATACACCTCAGAAGTTGAGTACTGTACATATCACATTTTACTGAAACAAAAGAACTTTACTCCGATGCTAGTGAACTTCAGAAGCATTGGCAAATTAGGCTTCATTTTGTTTCGTTCGGTTCAATTCTATTTTTGTGGCTGCGAATGATCCTCTTTGTGGTCTACCAAGAGGGGATCAATAATAGTATTATCATAATTACAAGTATTTCAATCTGCCTGCAAGGAAATGAGGTAGTGAAGCAAGAACAAAATCGAAAACTTAGGTGATTCTTAAGTTTACTGCTATGTTTCACCAGATTATTACCCACATTTCAGGATTGTCACGGATAGTTTTGAAGTGCAGTTTAAACTTTTAGATGGGAGAATTTCCTGTCACACATTATGCACCAGTCCTTCCAGTTTGTCCATTTTTCAGGAAATCTTTTTTCTTTTTTTTTCTCCTTTTTTTAGAGCAAAAAGGATTGTTCCTGACAAGGGATAATTGCATTTGGTAATCTTACACTGTCATGAACAGGCATGAATAAATTGACAGGCAGCTCTCGGTCCACGTACCCCAGGAGAGCCAGGGTGGTCGAATGGTAGAGCGTTGGACTTCTAACGCTCGGGTCGTGAGTTCGATCCCGGCTGGGGCCAAATATTTATGCTGGCTTTTTCATCGTTGCCCCGTCTTTGATATCACCCTATGTGGTGGAAAAGGACGTTAAACCCCCAAACACCCACCCCACATACCCCAAACCACCTTCTGGTGGTTTCATTTTTGTTTTGTCTTCACCCCTCTGGAAGTTTTTGAGTCACCTCATACCAGCTACCAGCAGCCAGTATCACTGTGTTGTGTTTGTTTTCCCTCGCATTAGGCTGCAGTTTGAAGTGCCCCTGTACAAACTACCACGGGAGATGCGGCTTTGCATGACGTTGGTGGGAATTCGCTACACCCAAGGAGCGGACAAAACACAGGCACAGACACAGGCAACTGAGAACGCAGAGAGACCTCAGGTTGTGATGCCTATTGGGGCTGCTGCCATTCAGCTCTACAGTCAGCGGGGGTATGTCTTTGTGTGTGTGTGTGTGTGTGTGTGTGTGTGTGTGTGTGTGTGTGTGTGTGTGTGTGTGTGTGTGTGTGTGTGTGTTCGTGCGTGCTTGCATGCGTGCGAGCGTGTGTGTGTAAATCTTGATCAGGTCTTTGGCAGAGTACTGCTGATTAAATTTGTGTTTTATTGACACATGCACGCATGCCTTAGGTCAATTCTATTTCAGGATTGAAACTACCAAACTGTTTCTTCAAGATCGGGCATGGAAATGACGGACTCTGTTTTGTGTTGGTTGCAGGCATCTACTCCAAGGTAGTCACTTGGTGCCACTCACTATGGGTGTGGCTGCTGACCCCACCATGCCTTCCTGCAAAACACTGCTGCCTGACTCTGTTCTGATGCAGGTAGGTCAGAGTCTGACACCCCCTCTCCTCAACCACCCCCCCCCCCCCCCCCCCGACACACACACACACACACACACACACACACACACACACACACACACACACACACATACACACACACACACACACACACACATACACACAATCGGAGATTTCTTCATGTGCTGTCCACTGTCTGTCTCATTTAAACTTTAAAAAAAAATTATCTTGTTTTCATGTATGTTAGCTAAAGGGAGAGTAATGTTTCGCTGAAAATTGCTGAAGATGAAAGTATAATTTATTTTTTAAAAAAGTGTAATGTTTCCCATATCCTCTGTTGCTATATTTTTGGGAGCACGGTTAGCTGAACTGGCCAAGCCTGGCCCCGTCAGTCCTTGAGTTGTGGGTTTGATTCCAAGTGGAAGTCAAAAATGTTGTGCTGGTCTTTTTCTGTTACCACCTATTATATAGTGGAAAGGGCTATTAAGTCCCCGCCCACCCCCCCACCCGCCCAACGAACCAGGTAACCCACGTGATTTGCTGTCCGCAGGTGAATCTGCCAGACTTCGACAAAACCATCTATTTTCCTCCTGTTGTCACCACTTCAAGTTTGTAAGTAACTTGATCAGTAACTTGATCCTGAAAAGTCGAAATCTTGTCCCATGAAAGAGACTCTCAGCGTTGAGTTATATTTGGATCAGTGTAACTGCCCCTTTTAGTAGGAGCAGATATTGTGTTTTAGTTTGTTGGTAAAGTGGTACACGTATTGTATTTGTTTTATTTATCAGTTTTATTGTGAAGTGATTTTGTAGGTGTTTTGATTTTTATGAAAGAAGAATATGTCTATAAGGATAGATGAGTATTTCTGTTAGAATAAAAAATAAGTTTGAATTGTACCTTTTTTTTCTCTTTCTTTTAAAAAAAAATTCTGTTCACAGTCCATGCAAGACTTTTGATCAGCTTGCTCCAGAAATTCGAGCCACTGTTGGTTCCATTTTGGAGAAAGACTACATTGCCACGTGAGTGTTTCACACACCGACATGGATACAGATGTACACATGAACACATGTTCATGTTCAGACATTCAAGTCCCTCCACAGAGACAAGGAACACGCATTTAGCTCTTGAACTTGAAGCCAAAGAAATATAGATGCACTGACAGTAAAACTGTGCATGTAGACGAAAGTAGTGTATTTGTTGTAAAGTCTGCACTGATGGCTTGAAAAGAAAAAGAAACTTCACAGCATGTTTAGCTAAACTCCATTTTGAGGATAGTGCAGATGACATACATTGTACATTTTTCTTGTGCTATCCTCAAGACAGAATTAAAACTAAGTGCTGTGACGACATTGATTAGGCCAGTTGACTTCACAACTTGTAGGTATGCACTGACAGTTATAATTACATAAACTTACCGATGATTTACTTGTCAGGCTGACAGCCGAGGAGATGGAGACGGTATGGCAGTACCGCCACTACCTGTACGACAAACCCACCACCCTGCCTCGCATACTGCAGGCCAAAGGGGCACATGGATGGGAGTGGAGCAACCTCTCAGACCTTCGCGCTCTCTTGGCGATGTGGCCCCCGCTGCACCCCACGCAAGCCTTTGAACTACTGCTTCCTCAGTAAGTCAGTCTGTTTATGTATCCATTCAGTTCCCAGTGACATCTGGGTTGTGTTCACTGAATTGATTTTAGAGAGAAGGAAAGCAGGTGTGCAAATGACCTGCAAGGGGTCGGAAAGGTGACGTTATTTCCCTTCCTGATACTGCATTACCAACGCGTAACATTTGCAGATCTGCCTACCCTACGCATTGACCATAGAAAACTAAGTAATTTTGGGCTTACTACGCAACTACGCATTTAAATGCCCCACTACACAATTTTGTTTCCTAACTCTGCGTAATTTAGCGGTTAGCGTTTCGTCAAATCCAATCTGAACTTTTGCTCGCACCGATCCAGCTTTTTGAATGAGCCTCATTCAAAGTTTAACGATGTATAAATACCCGGTAGAAAGAAATTTGGCTAAAAAAAAACAAACCCAAAAAACAAAACATACTGAGATACTATAGTAGTACATGTACACTGTAACCAGTCGAATCAAACAAGCCAGAGAATAGAAAATGGAAATGTTCAGCCCACCAAGTTTGAAAAATAAATGCATATCTAAATTCCGAAATTTAAATAGCTGAGCTGACCCTTCGCACCACGTGATTGTAATACGTTTATGTCCTGTGTGTGAGAGAATGCGTGTGATTCACGTGAGCGTGCGTGTTGGGTTTAGCTCGCTGCGCTTTGAGCCAAAATATTTGGGATAAAGCGCCTGTATTAATGCGATGATTATTATTATTATTATAGAATAGTTGATGTGTAGCTTACGCAACAAGCTGGCACATTTCGATTGGGATACATTAGGACTACTCATTTGGCCAGGAAACTACTCGTTTGGTTTTTGGCACTACTCATGTCATGTTTGGTGGGTAGGCAGGTCTGCATTTGTAGTTGGTGAGATAGGGCGGACGTATTGGAAACAAAGATGAGGCACTGTCGCTGTCACTCATTCACTTGCTCCAGGCTGCAGTTTGAAGTAGGGATATACCACTGTACAAGCTACAACAGGAGATACGGCCACTTTGTATGACCCTGGTGGGAATTTGCTACACTTGTGGAGTGCACAAGACCCAGGCAGTAGATGTTGTTTTTTAAGAAACCTCCTGTTTAGGGTTTTCATTTTTGAGGACCACAATTTGCTGTTTGGACTATAATACAAATGGTATCATATGGTGCAACTGTTCTGTCTTCCATAGCAGCATCAGTCATCAGTCAACCGCTATGAATGTTCAACCTTGATTTTCCAGGTATCCAGATCTAGGCGTGCGTGAGTTTGCAGCAGAGAGCTTGGCTCGCATCTCTACAGATGACCTGGTAAACTTTCTGCCGCAGCTTATTCAGGTGAGACAAATCAGACATTGCAGCTTCTTCAGTGAGCCACAAATGAAACACAGGCTCTTTGTTTGTTTGTTTGTTTGTTTGTTTGTTTGGGGTAGAAGGGGGAGGGAGGGCATGTGGTAATTGGTTGTGATGCTAGGCAGGTGTGGGGGAGGGAAAGAAGAGCTTGGGGAGGGGACTGGGGTTGGGATGGATAAGGATCGGGTGGTGGGAGAGGTTGGGAAAATTGTCAGTCAAGATTTCCGAAAGGCTTGTTGTAGTATTCAATTTCAAGATGGAAGTAGTGTACACTGTACAGATTCTGTGATTCTATCGCTGTCACTATCAATGTGTTGTCAGGCACTGAAGTTCGAAAGCTATCACAACTCGCCTTTGGCACGTCTGCTTCTGGAAACATCCTGTAAGAGTATCCGCTTCGCACATCAGTTCTTCTGGTAAGGCTTGACTACATCGTCCGCGTTAATCACACTCCAATAGCAACTTTAGTTTAGTGGGCAAAGCTGTTATCGGTAAAATTCAGAATCCTTTCTTTTTGAGGCCATGAACTTGACAGTTTCTTTTTTTTTTTTTATCTGCAGCAAGTCATCACAGTTCAGTAGGCTGAATGTTTGACTTTTGGTAAGCAGATTCTGGATTCCGAACTCCACAGGGTCAAAATTTGAAAGCCTTCCAGTGCCATTGTCTTAGTAATAGATAAAAAACAGATTAAACTTTAAAACGCCAATTTACCTTCTGCCATCAGTTTGTTTGTCTTCCCTGCACTGCCTGTGCTGGCTGTGAGGTTCTGTAAAGTGAATCAGAAGCATTCATATTGGTGTTGACTCAGTGACTGTGATGTTCTGACAACAGGCTGCTGAAAGGGGTTGCGGCCCAAGACGCCAGCTACAAGCGACGTTACGAACTCATGTTTGTCGCCCTGGCCAGCGTTGCTGGGGATACACTCTACCAAGAGTTCCGCAAGCAGGAGGACCTGGTCAAGGTCATGACCTCTGTGGCTGAAAAGGTCAAGGCCTCAAAAGACAAAGATGTAAGCAAAAGAGTATTGTTTGGTTCCTTCTGACAGATTCTTTGGGTACATTGCTCTTGCTATTGTCAGGACAGTTAAGAGTGTCTTATTTGAGGCTTCATGTCTCGTACCTTGTAATTTTCATTACATTTACATGCTCAGTTTTGATCAGTTTTTTTTTTTAATTGTGAAATTCATTCAGTAATTAACTCCTAACTGTCCACAGCCCTACCCCCCTCGCCTCCCCCCCCCCCTCCCCCCTTGCCCACACTATATGACAAGACTTACCAGAACTCACGAGACCACTAGACAGCACTCCACAGCACTATTACGCAAGGCGTGGACACTCTCCACGAGGCCCTATCCCTTGCCTCGCCCAGCTCGCGGTAAATTGCATTATCTCTCAGAATCCCTTTGCCTGCTCAGGGCAGTCTTGTGTATGGCTCATACGGCTGTGAGTTGGTC
>JACVVK020000180.1:1007500-1055000 GCA_018292915.2 Batillaria attramentaria | reverse complement strand
CCGGCCGTGTAATCATCCACATTATAAGATGTGTCATACCAAGGGAAGCATCCCCAAAGTTGCACCCGTGAAGTGGGTAAATCTCGGCTGTGTGGCAACAGCCTCCTCATTGGGCCCATAGCACACCCGCTCTAGGTAGGAGCCGACCTAGGTAGGTAAAACCCCGCTTGCCTCGGCTGGGACTCGAACCCGGGTCTCCCGGTCCATGGTCCGAAGTGCTAACCACTACACTACAGGGACCATTGTAGCTTACACATTTTGTACTGCCTCACTAACCGTTACTCATTTGGAAAAAGGGGCCTAAACGCTATTGATTTGAAAAGCACTCGGACCATTTTCAGATGACAGTACACCTGCATATATTGAAGTCAGTTTGAAACTGTTTTCTTTACACAGTTTCAGTTGTATTGCAAAATGACATATATATAATACTAGACTGAATTGTGCCGAAATTCCGATGGTCAGTGGGTTTTTAATGCAGAAATAGTGGTAAACATGACTGCCATGTTTTTTGCAACAATTTTCCATGCACCAACAAGAAGAAATGTGACTTTACTTCAGGAGAGTGCTCCTTCCTGTATAGGGAACAAGCTGTCTGTGAGTCTGTTCACATTCTGTTTGACTGTGGGAATGTTGTCATAAAATATCCAGAACGAAAAGAACTGTTGATGTCTCAACAAAATATCATAGTACCAAAACGTTTGAAACACGCTCAGAGGATGAAAGATAAGACAAATTTAATTCACTCTAATTTCTTCTAGGAATTATTTTGTCGTTCTTGTTGTTCTCTTAGTGTCTTTTTGGATTTGTTTGGTATTCTGACAGAATTTTGCTCCGAGACATGTTGATGGAGAAAAGTCTCACGGCTTTTGTAAAGATGTTTGTTTATGTGTTCTACAGTTCTGTATTGAGTGTACTCCTTTTGTTTCACAGCCTGCAGACTGACGGGCGGATAACAAGTATTGCTGTTCATGGCTGCCAGAAACGATACACACCAGAGAAACACTATGTAAGTCTAGAAATTCTTGGGGAGAACTACTTTGATGTGTTATCAGTTGCTGCTTGTCATGACTGACGTGGATGGACATTTGTCTGTGGGTTTGGCTGTGCGTTTAGAAGGTGAATGGTAACTGCGCCCTGTGTCTTTCGGTTTCTTTTGGAATTCGTTACAATAAAACTTTTAAAAATGTATACACATAAAAACTCACAAAATGTGACTTTTTTGTGGTGGACGTTAACATTTAGAAGTTTACAAATCATGTAGACATGCCTTGCACAGACATGTCCCGTAGTACATGTATATTGTTTTCAGTAGTGTCCTGTGTGTGTCTGCCCATCTGTAGACTTTCACGCCTGATGCGCTTACCGCTAAGGTGGTTCCTCCTTGGTCCAGCAGGTGGCAGCTGAGTGTCTGTCTGTCCAGTGTCTGACTGTGCGTCTGTACACACTTTGGCTTGAGGACTTGTGGTCACTCGTCTTAGTTTTGATTTCAGGTGTACATCTTGAAGATTGAGCGAGAAAACCAGCGAGTTTCCACCTACGTTTTCCGGCTGTTTGCCGAGTTTGTCGAGTTCCGTGACAAGCTGGCGGCCATTTTCCCTAAGGTTGTGTGGCCGAACTTTTCCACCCGGTCAGTTGCTCACTGGTTTGATATGTGTTGTGTACTTGTGGACTGCAATACATTTTCAGCCATCGCTTGTGGTGGCTTATTGCTTGTAATACATAATGATTTTTATGTAGACAAGAGAACATTGTGGTATTTTCCACTTGTTTTCCTTTGCATTGTATGATGGGGTCGTAGTTCTGATGAAACACTTTGTCTGGAGATTCAGGTTACAGTGTGAAAGACTATGAGGATTTTGATCTTACTTTACATGAGACGTGACAAAAGCACTTGCTGTCTTGCTTCTTTTTTTTTCTTTCTCTTTTTTCTTTTTCATTGACATAATCAGTTGTGTCTCAAGTGTCTGAAAGATTTTACACAGGAAGTTACTCAAAAGACAAAGAAACTGTTTTCGCTTGTCAGACTGTGTGAAATAAGGTGTGATGTGCGGTTTATTTTTCAGACTGGTGTTGGGGCGAAGCAACGTGCGGACCGTGGCAGAGAGTCGCAAGGCAGAGATTGAACAGTTCCTACAGGAGCTCTGGTCCAAGGCGTCCGAGATTTCTGAAGTGAGTCATGTTCTGATCATATTTTGAAAGTGCTGTCCAGCCAGCATGGTGTATTGTAATTTGCTTCACCTCGAAAGTGCATGCGCACTCACAAAGGCAACTTTCCAAAACAACAGTTGTCATCTGTGAAACTCCGTTACGCTGGAATGGCCGACGCCGCTCCTGTCAATCAAAAGGGTCGAGTCCCCAGAATTCAGCCAATCGTGTCCCACGGCATAATGAGCACAACACATGGCATGGTCTGGCAAACGTTTTGCCAGACTCTGCAGTGAGGGAAGCATGTGCAGTTTGATGGTTAGAAAGAAAGCAGTAAGTCCACTGACGTCGTTTTGAGGAAAAAAGACCTTTACGTCAATCTCTTTCATTTTGAAATCACCCCTTTTGCCACACAAAGACGTCTTTGATGTGCTGTGTTTTTCAATCATACAGCAGACTAAAGAGGTGGGGCTTTGGCCTCAGGGCCTGCGGAGTGGAGCTGTCTGTTAGGATCTGTACATAGTGGGTTGTGTGTTTTGCAGTGTGACTTGGTCTACACCTTCTTCCATCCACTGCTGCGCGACGAGCAGGAGGCAGACAAAACAAAGCTCAGTCTCCCCAAACTAAAAGGTAGGATGTGTTATAATGTCTTGAAAATTGCGCCCTAGCGTGAGAAATCCTGGAGGTACAGTGTTGTGAATTGTTTAGAATCAGGCTGGGGAAAGCTGGCCGAAGGGTGGCATCCATCTTTGAAAGAAATGTAGCGAAGCAGTCATTGCAGAGAGGCAGATTCTGGGTTTTTTTTTGTTGTCGTGGTTTGTTTGGTTTTTGTTGTTGTTGTTTTTTTGTTTTGTTTTGTTTTTGTTTTGTTTTTTTGTTGTTTTTTTTTGAGGGGGGGGGGGGGGGTTGGGGGGGGGGGGGGGGGGCTGAGTTTGAAGATTGTCCTAAAATAAATTACTGTTGCATGTTTGCATGACATAACCTTGTTCTTTTTCTGATACATGCATTAAGCTGATATTTCCTTTTACAATAAAACCCCAGTCAGTGTAATTATTGGTCAGTGGAATTATTGCCTGTTTTCTTTCTTTTTGAGCTTCTGTTATTATTCAAAATTGAATTTCGTAATTGACTAAATGTGACCCGTTCTCACAAAAGGGACCATACGTTGAAAATTATCAGTTTTGAGATATGTATATCACTGCAATCTACTGGTTATGCAGTTTAGTTCAATATAAGAAATGAAGCCGTACTACTAAAATTGACAGAGATATCAACAGTTGAAGTTGGCTACTTACAAGGCGGCCATACTGACCCCCGGCACTCTTTTTGCCTGTAGCGGCGTTCGGCCTAGCGTGACTCAAGGTCCCTTTCGTGAGAACAGGTCACAAATATGAATCAGTTGTGTTGTGCTCCTGTCTTACAGAAATCATGCCAGTACCAGTTGCGCCACCAGCAGGCAACACAGGCATTCAGGGGGAGATAAAACTGTCGATCGAGTACAAACATGATGCCCTGCAGGTGATGGTGATGCATGTGCGGGACTTGGTAAGTAACTAGTCTTCCTCATTGTTGCCCTTCCTGCACACCACCACCCCCCCCCCCCCCCGACCTCTCATACGCTGACAAATCTTTCCCCCAAATCTGCTAATTTAGAATTTGAGAAATCATATTATTGCATTGTTTAAAAAAGCATTGAAAGAGAGGTATGAAGTTGAAAAAATGAGCGCAAATATGAAAATGGAGTATATGAGATTTTTCACCAACTGGACTTACTATACTGACATGTTTCTTTGAAACAATACTTAAATAGTATAAATAGAATAGAGAATTAGATCACTTATGCTAGACATAAATATGTGTACATGCACGTCTGTGTACATATGTATGTATGTACGTATATATATATATATATAGGTATACATTTGTCTGTGTCCCTACAGGTGCCAATGTAAACATACATCCATGCCTTAGAGCAGATATATTTGCCTATATTGGTACAACTCGCTAGTCCTATATTGATGCTGTGCAGCCATGTGCCCAACCAAAAAGAAAAAAAAAAAAAAAAAGAATATGAGAAATCGGTATATCCTAAATTAATTAAAAACTAATTTTAAATCTTTAATTTTAAATTTTCAATGTATGCTGTATTATTATCACCTCAATCTTTATGAGAGACGAGGTTGGCAACAAAAATATTTGTATTTAAAACAAAACAAAAAATCATACATATTGTTCTGCAATAACCAGCCATATAGACAAGGCACTTTGAAATAGAAATTTTAAGAAGGGGTGAGGGAAAAAAAAGCTGTTAAACATTAAAAGGCCGAAATGGGTCTGTTGATTTTTCCCTCCTTTCGTGTTCGAACCCCACATTTCCACTCTGCACGTGTATTGCAGGCTCGCGGAGCTGAGCTGCCCAGCCCCTATGTAAAGACGTACCTTCTGCCTGACCCAGACAAACAGACCAAACGAAAAACCAAGACCGCCAAAAACACCGTACATCCAACATACAATGAAGTGGTGAGCAGTCGTCGGTCACATGTTTTGTAAAGATCCAGTGAGAAGAGGATATTAGTAGAGGTGGGGGTGGGGTGGTGATAGAGGTTTGTTTTGATGGGATGTGTGTGGGTGGGGGTTGGTGGGAAGGGGATGGGGGGCTGATGTCTATTCTTCTTTGATATGTGTTCTTATGTTACAGCCCTGTTGTTCCTTTTTTTTTCTTTCTTTTTTTTGAAAATTAATGCTGATGTCTATTCCTCTTTGATATGTGTTCTTATGTTACAGCCCTGTTGTTCCTTTTTTTTTTTAAATTACGTGTAATGCTAATGCCTATTCCTGTGCCCTCACCAGCTGGTATATCGCATGAAGGAGAGTGAGATTCGATCCCGCACCCTCCAGGTGACAGTCTGGGACCACGACATGCTGAAGGAAAACAACTTCCTTGGTGCCGTGTACATCAAGCTGCGCGACCTTGACCTTTCCACCGAGACAACCCAATGGTATCCCCTTCAGAAGATCCAGATGACTGGCGGTGGCTCGTTCGCATAACCGGTTCATTCGCATAATGGAGGACGACACGTTTCTATGCAAAACACACCAGAGGACCAGAAATCTAAATCGTTCATGTTGTGAAGTGAAGCGGTTTTCCGGCAACCGTTCGTTGTTGCTAACTTTTCTCATGACAACATGGTATGGTATAGTAGACTTCTCTTCGGCGCACGTATCCATCTCTGCTGAAATGCTCACGGCGCCGCAGGGCTGGAGGACGAAGCAGTGAAAGCCTGCTGCCGTTAAGCGCTACTTTATGTGCAAACCTCCACCCTGCTATTCACTCTGGTGCGTGCGACAGTATTTCTGTTTACCACGCCACCGGCCACAGCCTACTCTTCTTCGAAAGATGAACGTGGGATTTTTAGCATACATTTTTTAGCATACATAAATGATTTTTGACAACATGCAGTCAGAGTTGTTTCCCCTGTATTCCCAGACATTTCACAAGTGGTTACTGTGCACGTGGCTGTTCGTTCAAGTTTGTGTACTTTCACAAGCAAGGCCTGTTTCGACATGTTTTGTACGTTTTACGTCTGCCACATCTGTAACGCAGTTTCTTTTATGTATTGCTGGTCAGTGAGAGAGTTTCCTGGAGTACACAAGGTCTTGAGCTCATGATGTATCGGACACAAGAATCATTTTCCGTCAAACAAGGACAGATGTCCATGTTTTTTTTGGCGTGTGTGTTCGTGTTTTTTATGTGTACTTTTGATGTTCCCTCTGATGTTCAGTAAACTAGCTGTTTGATGTTGTGCAGTGCAGTTTTTTTGTTTTTTTTTGGCAAAGATACTTCTTGTACCGGTAATTGAGTCACTGTGTGAGAATTTTGCGCTCTATAAGTACAATTCATTATTATTATTATTTATAATAACACATTTCAAGGTGTGTTCTTGACTATGGACCATTTTTTCTTCCTAAATTCAAACTAATAAACATGATGGGTTATTCCGGGAGTGAGCTGTGAATCATTTAGCTGACATTTGTGACAAATCATATCCCAGCCCTTCATGTATCACTTTGAATGATGATGGATGTTGCTTAAGCTTTCCAAAGGCCTTTTTAGCTGGTTGGAGAGTCAGACCTTTTTTCAGATTTGTTAATTTGTGTGCGTGTGTGTGTGTGATTGTATAAAGGATTGATAATATTCAACACTGCCCCAGATGAGTCTGCTGAGCACAATCATGATTTCTGGTTGGCTGTTTTTATTAAGGACTATATTACTGCAGCTGCGTGATAGTTACAGCGGAGTGCCAGCGGACCTTTTCAGGAGCCTGTAGTAGTAACTGTCCTTAAAACCTACAAGCAGTGCGTGTCCTTCCCTCGTATGTGGCAGGATGTTAACGATCTATTTAGAAGCATGGGTGGATAATAAAAAAAACAACAACAACAACAAAAAACCAAAACACTCACCAGGCTTTGATGGCCTTTATGGGGCTGGCTGTACATACCGGTATGTTTGCGATTGCTTTGTTGCTACTGTGAAAATTTTGGGGCTTTGAGCCTACAATGAAGTTTGACCTGTTTTCTGATGGGCTAAATCTGCGTGCCCTGGAGAGGTCTACCTGATTGGCTGGCATGCACCTCCAGTTTCAGCCAATTTGTGATACAGTTCACATCTACACACCACTCTGCGTTTCCTTCATTCGTATTTACTGTATGCAGACATGCATACCTTTCTACGGAAACTGGTCTCAGAATACAGAACTATGATCACGTCTATGAAAATTATGATTTTTGGTTGCTGTAAAGCCTGATATTTTATTCGTTGGAGCCAACAGTCTGCAGCGAGTTAGTCTGAATGGCACATGTAGTACTCACCTTGTGAATGTGCTTCAGCCGTCACGGATTCGTTTTGGATCGCACGCACGCTGACATTTCCTTTACAATAGAGAAGTAACCCATGCTTTGGAAAAATGAAAAACAAAAAAGGCAAAACCACAAACGGATCACCATGAATAACGCCCTACCCCCACCCCCACCCCCACCCCCTGAACTACTGAAAATTTTCAGGGGTAGGCAGGTGAATTCTTTGTCGTATTACCTAAAGGCAACACTCAGAGGGCTGTATTGGTGAAATTTTTTTTTTTTTTTTTTTGGGGGGGGGGGGGGGGGGAGAGTTTTCACCAGCTAAGGCTGTAACCACTGTAAGATAATTGTGGAATAACAAAGTCGTAAATGTTTGCTTGGGACCATGCTGGCTGGAGTGCGCTATGTTTACTTTGTGAATGTGTGTGCATTGCGCCTTAAGTATTTTTCATAGTACCGTACTGTTGATTGCTGTGGGTGCTTTTACCTATATCATGTGGTGTACTTTGTTGTGGAGGTGAACTTGCTTTTTTTTTTTCTTTTTCTTTTTTGCGCCAGCATCCTGATAATATAGACGGTGAATTAATTTAAAATGTTATTGGTGTTCAGGTATGTAGTATTCACCCATGGAGCTTGATGAATTGATGAAATTTTCTTCTTGTAACATTCATGCTAGGCACATTCTGATGTGTTGGCCCATGACCTGTGTGTGCGTGTGCGTGCATGCGTGTGTGTGTGCGCATGCATATGTGTGTGTGTGCACACACGCACATTGTGTGTGTGTGTGTGTGTGTGTGTGTGTGTGTGTGTGTGTGTGTGTGGTGTGTGTGTATTTGTGTGTGTGTGTGCGTGCGTGCTTGCACGTATGTGTGTGTGTGTGTGTGTGTGTGTGCGTGCGTGCGTGCGTGCGTGAGAGAGAGAGAGAGAGAGATTTCATGTAGTGTTGTACCATATGTACATATACATCAAACAAAGAGACTGCTTTCAAAACCACAGACACATCGCAAGTACTTGCTGAAGGGAAATTCAGAGGAAGAAACCCTTCTTTTTTGTCGTTGTCCTGCTCCTTGTATGGTGTGGGCAGGTCTACTACTTATTTTATTACGTTTAAATTGCCATTAACTTTTCTGCTGTTGTGTGCACTGGAATGTGTTGACTGCTCCTATATTTTAGAAAACTGCACAAACACTGCAGCTCGTAAACTGCTACAATATTTTTCAGTGAAAAACCTTTTGATTTTGCAACTGTTTTAAGTTACAAGGCTGTAGGTATGTGTTATAGAGGTGCGTGTGTGTGTGTGTGTGTGTGTGTGTGTGTGTGTGTGTGTGTGTGTGTGTGTGTGTTTTAGTTTTTATTAAGGTTAGTACATTCTATATGTACGATTTGTGAGAAGTCAGATTCAACATGAAGTGCTGCTTAAGTCTTTTGGGGGGAAACTGTGAATCAGGAAAAACACATTTTTCTTTCCACTGACGTTCATTTAGGACCAGGCTCTGCACTGGTCAGGGGAAACTAGAAAATCCAAGTAATTTGAGCAGCTTGTTTCCAGTCAGGGACAGAGAAAATATATGTAAAGTCAGAGAGTGTACAGTTTACATCCGACAATTGCATTTGTGACCCGTTCTCGCAAAACGGACCGTAAGTCATGCTAGGCCGAACGCCGCTACAGGCGAAAAGAGTGCCGGGGGTCAGTATGGCCGCCTTGTGAGTAGCCAACTTCCACCGCCGATATCTCTGTCAATTTTAGTGGTACAGCTTTCATTCTTATATTTAATTAAAGTGCATGACCAGTAGATTGCAGTGATATACATATCTCAAAATTGAAACTTTTCGACTTATGGTCCCTTTTGTGAGAACGGGTCACATTTGATTGCTGAAACTGAGAACCATTTGCCGCAAAGCAAGGATTGATGCTGACGATCAAAAACCAAACCTGAAAGAAGTGAACATTATAAGAAAGAGAAAAAAAAAAATTGGAAAAGAAGAAATAATTGCATCAATTCCATTTTCTTTTCAGCATGTGCATCGCCTCGCAGTAAGGGTGACAATGGACATGGTGAAATGGTTTCTGGTGATATGGCTAGGCAAAAAAGAAATTAACAACAACAAGAAAATAATATGTTGGAAAAGTTTGGAAATTTATTGACAAAAAAGTAGGTTAGGATCTTGTGCGTAGGCCATCATTCATGTATTGAGCGACAAGAAAAACAGCATTACCCCCCCCCCCCCCCCCCCCCCCAAGAAACAACAACAACAAAAGAACCCATTATGCAGACCCTGTTTAGAAGCAAACTTAAGTGGGTTATACTGTTTGTGAAGTGTATGTACGTATATGAAATACAGCATACCCATCTGCTGTATCTGTACATTTCCTACTGCATCAAAGACATGGGATGATTTCCAGCTGTGCTGTGCTGTGCTTGAACAGTTACCGAAGCATAATGCCCTTTTGGGGACATACCATTGTGATATGTACATGATATGATTTTACCTGTATTTACCGTTGATAGTCAAGTTGTCAGCACACCAATTTTCTGCATTTTTGTGGAGTGTTTCTTGTAGGGTTTTTTTTTTGTTTTTTTTTAGGTCCTTTTTTCTGTCTTTTTTGTGTCTGTGTCCTGTCTTAATTAAGCAGTTTGACAGCTGTCACAAGGCCAGAGACTGCAATGTTGATAATGAAGGGCCATTTCTATCGTTTGGTGCACAGTGTACAATTCTAGTGTTTTTGCTTTGGTTTGTGGGTTTTGTTTTTCACTACATATATGTGACCGTCCACGAGAAAACCCGGCGTAAGACGCACACCGCTGTTCCGAGCTAGAGGCTGACAAAGGTCAGCGGGTGCTATTTGGTTGATATTGAGATTTTGCCAACATCAGGTAGTTCTGCCCTTAAATTATGAGTCTTAAAAGGAGTTTTTTTTGCACTGTAAAGAGCAAGGCTGCTTCTTTAACTTTAAGATGGCTCCAAAAACAAAAAAATTGAAAATTTTGCACTTAAGCCGGGTTTTCTCATGGAAGGTCACATATATATAGGGGCAGGGCAGACGATATCTGTGATTACTCAGCTGGTCAGTTCTAGGGCTGTGTGCAGTATAGTACAGTGTAATATATATATTGTATCTAGACAATCTTGCATAGTCAGCTTATCGATGTCGTTGAGGAATTCGGGCATAGCTCCATTTTGAGAAGAGCACAGGAGAAGCGTACATGTACATTGCTTGTCACAAATTCCATGCGTTCGAAATTTCAGGACGATGTCAGTATTGTACATGAGTATTTCACAGACATAGCTGGAGACCAGTGGCTGTACTTTCAGCTCACTTAACTCAACGCTGCGTTAAGGTCCCCATTTATGGCCCTCGCATTCACAACGCTTAGCTCCAGAGGGCCGATTTACGGGATCGCCAGCTTTCTATTTTTATTCTCAGTTAGGACAGAATGTGGAACAACATACAGCATCAGCAAAATCGGTTTCTGCCAGTCAAAGGGAAACAACCAAAGTTAGAATGCCGGGGGTTGGGGGGGGGGGGGGGGGGGACTCTTTGCATAGACAGAGTTAAAAGGGTTTTGCGACACACAGGCCAGCTTGGGTGTTTCTCTAGAATAATCCTACTGTGCAGGGTTGATGCTTTGGGGTTTTCTACTTTTTTTTTTTTTTTTTTTGCTGCCCCAACTCTTTGCCAGCTCCAGTGGTGTTCCTCCCAGGTCATGGGTGAAACCCACGGAGGACTCGGAAGCTGGGACAATTTTAATTATGCATGATGATGGAGATGAGGATGATAGTATGATGATGCTATGGAGGTCCATGTGGTTTGGGACTGCGGGACAGGGCCGCATTCCACGCTTCCTGTCATAAATATCCCGGCATTAACCGGGCCCGGGAACTACGGCACCTGCGGTGCCGGCCGTGTAATCATCCACATCATAAGACGTGTCATACAAAGGGAAGCACCCCCAAAGTCGCACCCGTGAAGTGGGTGAAGCTCGGCTGTGTGGCAACAGCCTCCCCATTGGGCCCATAGCACACCCGCTCTGGGTAGGAGCCGACCTAGGTATGAAAAATCCCGCTGGTTTTCTACTTTCTTTACCAAGCGCTAAGAGGATATTCGACACAGGATTAGACACTGTATCACTTGCCTGTGTTTAAAGGTCATGATCTTGGGTGGCCGATCTACCCGAATATCTTTCCTCGCACGCGTAAGCATCCTGCCTTGGGTTCAGCGGATGTTCGTTTGGAATCATTGTTAGTTGCAGCTGCGGTATTTTGTGATTCAGTTTGTAGTTTAGATTTGCGCAGTACCATGTCGCTCTCATTGCCATGTCATTTTTGTTAGCAGCCGTGCAGATTAATGCTATATCTTTATTTTTTATTTACTGTGTGACACTTTGTAACCACAACAGTTACGATATGTAGACAGTATTTTGTCATTTTCATTTATTTCAGGGATTACACAGTTTGTACCATGTCATTATTGAAGCACCTATTCCCCTGCTGAGCAGACGTTAATATTTGTCTTTTCTGCTACAAAGAAACGAGACAATTTCTCATGGTGCAGGTATCCTGAAAGAGTTCTGACTATTTAGTTCACGCTGATGGGCCAGATCAACTCCTTTCCCTCGGCTTGCTAATTTATGCATGACCTCACAGGCATGCATGCCAGAATGAAAAATAGCACACAATATACCCATTGGAAAGTGACAACTCCCCTTGAATTCCACCAATCGCTGTGCGATGCTTGTATGTCAGGTGAAGTGAACTTGATCTGACCCATTTCCTTTAGGTCAGGGGCAGACAACTAGTCTTGTACATGTAGGCAAAGTGTTCCCCCTTAGCAAATTAAACACCTGGGCCCACATGTAAAAGTTGGGGTTAGGGAGTTTAGCCCCGGGTTAGAGTCTAACCTTGAACTAAACTAGCTCTAGGGTTAAATTTTCTGTTGTTTTTTTCTTTTAAATCAGGAAGCGGGTCCATTCCAGCAAGGTGCCTATGCCGTTATAGAAGGATTTTTGTCTTTGTCTCTTCGCTTCTTTTTTTAATTTAATTTTTTTGGGGGGTTTCTTTTGTCCTAGTCTGGGTTAGGCCCGTAGCCATGGGTTGAAATAACCTCGAGTTCTACATACAGGCCCTGTTATTCTTACTGGATTCTGGCAATGGGCGACCAAAACTGAAAATATGCAGGCAGTGGGAAGAGAAGGGAATGGAAAATCCTTGAACACAGTATGAGACGTGTTAAAAATCTCAATACGACTGACTGACATACAACAACATATGGAAAATGTTTCACCCAATTTGCTTAATCTGTGCATCAGAACCAGTCACTTGGGTGGCATCTGAGACCGTTGTGGTGACTGGGTAAATGTTGTCCTAGGAGTGTACCACGTACTGAGTAAACGACATTGGTTGGTTGGGGATTGATGACCACTAGACGCCGCTGATTGGTGGCTATTTTTAGAAGCTTTTGTCGAGTCCTAGTCTATTCATGAATGGACCATAGGCTCAAAGACAAATAAAAGCGACATAAAAGGGACAGAAACCACTTCACTTTGACAAAGGACGGCACAGGTCAACGTTTCGGCTTTCGCCTTCTTCAGGACATAAACAAATGGGACGTAACTTCAACAAACAAACAAAAGGTAACTCTGCGGACGTACTGACATACACGGCGCGGGGGGAAAAAAAACAACAACAAAAACGGCAGGCGAGAAAAGGACCAGAAAAAATAATAAAAATATCACAACACCCATCCTTTGGTGACAAAAGACCATGGACTGTGTGTGAAAAAAAACTAAAAAATTGTTGGGCAGAAAAGAACAAAAACGAATATTGAAAAATTCTCTTAGACAAAAAAATGCTCAAAGACAGCCATATTTCTCTAATACATGTATTAGGAAATGCAAAGTCACAAGAGACAAAAGAGGTCACAATGGCCAGATGAAACATCCTTCTGTCCAGCAAACAGCCTTAGAGCTTCGAAAGTGGGATCAGGTTTCCATCCCAGCGGTGTTACGAATGTAGAGGCTTTGAGATTGGGCTTAATTGTTTTCTGTTGAAAGTCGGTTACCAAACCAGGTCTGGAAATTCGACAGTTGAACCCCAAACATACTTTTTTTTTTTCTTTTTTTTTTTTTTTCCGCTAGCGCTAGAAGAGCAGGTGCCTATTTATAGCTTGTGTGAGATATAAACGAGAAACATATAAACAGATACATGTATCAGTGTCGGAAATGATTTTCAACTTTCCCCAGTCAAAAAAAAAAAATTCTGCAATATTGAAATAATGATGGAGGGGGAGGAGGAGGGGTGGGGGCGTTTTAAAAAGTTTTTTTATTAAGTCCAGCACTATCAGCTACCGTTATCTGTCAGTACAGCAATAACTTGTGTGAGCTCCAGAAGTCACTTTCAGCCAGTCCCTGCTGATTCGGCCAGTTATCACTGGCGAGCAGGTCATTTCATTCAGTCGACTCCACCTGCCACTCATGTTGGTAGGTTGATCAGGGTACTTTTTTACACATCTAGAACGTGTGAACCACACCCACCAATGGCTAGAAAATGGCAAATTATACATATACACCCAAGATCTCCAAGTAATCAGTTTGTCTACAGCATGGATGCACAAGTGCACGTGTCTACTTCGGGACTTTGTGCAAGAAATTAAGCCTGTCATTTTTTTTTTGGGGTTGTTTTTTGTTGGGGGTGGGGGATTCCACCTCTGTGCATCCAACCCTATAGTATGTTGATTTCTGTTTCCTTTATTTCGCTTTTGTTCATACTCATGCGTTTACCAGTAGCTTTGTGTGCCGATCGAGCTGATTCAGCAGGAGGCGCTTTTGGTGGTTTTCAGAGTTATTAACTTGCTATTTTGGGGGGGAAGGGAGACCGAATTTTCTTTGATGAATGATCGGATGCGTGTGATGCAATATGAGTTGATGCAATTTCTGTATGCCTGGACGAGGTCAATAAATTCAACATGCATTTATGTCGCTCAGTGTTTCTGGTTGACTGCATGGTGTGTTGATGTGAATAGAAGTCTGTGTAAAACAAATATTGGGAAGAAAGAAAAAAAGAAAAGAAATACACTCTTCCGCTTTCTCCCTTTCATCTTTATTACTGGAATGTCAGTATAAGTTTGGGTGATCATAGCACACAATATTCACAGCACGAAAAAGCTTAAATATGGGGTTTACACTGCCCATCTGGACGTAATCACTGCATGGACACATGTAACTCATTTTCCTTTTCTGTCTAAACTTAAATGAAAAATATCCTGGAATAATGACGCAGTAACTGAGTCACTGAAAATAGCAGAACAGAATATGCATTTGACAGGGATTCAAGGATTTCACTGGACAACGAACAAAGTTTTCAACCAGAGCTTTCAGTGAAAGAATTCTCTCACGTTCACATGGCCCCGAGTTCATTAAGAACATTAAACCAAACTTAGTATTTCACACAAGTGGAAACCATACAACACACTGATGATGAACGTACAGCACTTATGTACAAAACTACCCCCTCCCTCCCCTATGTGAATGCATGTGTACATGTACAATGTCCCTGAACAGTTTCACAAGAGATTATTTTCTCAGAATCATACAATTCATTATGAACTAGAAATTTTGAGGTACACATATGATATGTTCTGGAGAGCAAAATGACTGGGGAGGGGGGGGGGGGGTCATGCGGAAAATAGCACTTTCTTTGGTGTCTAAATACAGCATTCACAAAAAGTTCAGGACCATTTGCAAATATCATTCAACTTTTGTCGTGGTGGCATGCTGGTGTAGTGCTGAACATCACTGAAACGGCGGCTTATGTAGGCAAACAAAAGAGCACAGTTCATAACCAGGGATGCATTCTTTGACCTGCATCTCATTTTTGCCGTGCAGAAAGCCCCAGGTATCGCTCACTGAACACTGAAACTCGGTCTAGTTTTGCCGAAATTGCAGATTTTCAAACGCGCCAAGCATGCTGTGTGACGCGCACGTGCCATCCACACAGTGGTCGCCATGTTCACTAATTACCCCTTAACCTTGCTACCGAATTTTACCGGTAAAATCTTATTCGTTTATTTTTTCTGATTTATTGAAACTGTCACCCATTATGCTGACTGGTCCATAACTTTTTGTGAAGACTGTAATTCCACACAGTTGCTAACAATGGCAAGATTGACTACCAGGCAGTAAAACAGAGCTAACATGATTAGTTGGAGTGGTTTACAGAGAAAGACTAACCCCATCAGTGGTTTGATTTTTTTGCCAGCGGGGGTTATGAATTGCCGTAACTCACACTTTCCCTCTCTGTTTCCTTTCTACTGTCGGACGTAAAGCTCTCATAGTTAACTCACTGAAAATTTGCACTGGCGAGTGGCGTAAAGAACAGTAAGAGAAGAGAACCAAAAAACATTTTGACAGAAAAAAGGTAGACCTGATGAAACAAAAAATGTTCATGGTTTGGTACAATACACTTTGATCATATAGCTTTTTGGTTTGAACAAAATGAATCAACGCTAGAAAAGAAAAATGGTATCACAGTGTGAACAACACAATATCTTTAAACAATATCATTAATGAAAAAATTACCTTTATGTCTGATACTGTACGAAAAAATACAAAATTAGCACAGGAAAAGTATTGTGAGAAATTATTGTGAGAAAAATGAAGACCCCTACTATGCAGAACAAGCCAATCACTTTGGTAGAAAGTTTCATATTACAAGCATGAAAATTAGTAATATCTCTTTGTACAAGCTGATAGTAACATTTGGTCAACTGAATCTCCTTGCCTATTAACTAACCAGATTTAATCCAGGGTTATTACCCGAACAGGTCCTACGGTCCTCTTTGCCATATAATTATCTTCTGAACATGTATGTTGGTCGATTCAGTGTAAAGCTAGCAATTATATTATACAGTTTATGAATAACGTACAAAGCCTTGAGTTTAACAACACGCAGAACATAGCACGCAATAAAAATATTTTTTTAAAAACAAAGCAAAAAAACAACCACCCCCCGAAGGCACTCCAAGCTGCATTATATATATATACATATATATTGAAGAGTCGGGAAGAGCAAGTCAGCAGTTAGGCACAGCAAGTCACACACTGGTGTCATGTTTCCCTCACTAGAACCCTCCAAAGGGAATTTGCTTAAGAAAGCCAGAATGCCATGGAGTAGGAACAGCCTCAGGACATTCACAGACCTACCGGTCATTATGCGCAGCCTGATGGTGGCCGACTTCCCTGTATCAGCCATCAGTCCCAAAGTTACGATTTACTGATAAACCCCGTTTCTCTCTTATCATTGCGAACTTCAATGACTAGTTATTATTTGCGCCTTTTATTTATAACAAACGGAGCGTTGTACAAGCCTCAAGGCAATTTCTGTTTCAAAACTGCAATTTTTAAAAAATCAGACAATGAAGTATTTGAATTGAATTGAATTGAATTTGCTGGGCCGCGCTAACTGGAAACAGGAATAGGCAAACACAAGAGAGCTTCGCACTCTGGCGAACAGTGGCCTATAGCAGCCCCATGATGAGCAATTCCTTACTGGTTCTTCATATACATGTACACAGACATCCATTTCGCTTACGCTGGATGACTCATTTCATTTGCCCGCCGTGGCTGGCCCTGAACGGATGCCTGGTAGTTGGCTGGTGATGCCTGGTCGCCTAGCAATGGAGCAGTCTCATCAGGGACGGGTGTCGAGGGACGTTCCGAGGCTTGGCCGCGCCTCCGTCTCACTCGTCTCCCTTGGTGACTGCTTGGAAAGGGTGGCTTCCCTTTTTGACAGTAGAACTGGATGGCGATCCCTAATATAACCAGAGCCACCCACACGGCTGCCAGGATTATGTCTGAAAAGACACAGAAAATTCGTGTCTATTGCTTAGTTTTGTTTGGGGGTTCGGGGTCAGAACTGTACAATGGAAAAAATGTGCAAAACAAAAACAATTACATCACTTCTAGAAGTTAAAATGAGGCAACTTATTAATTATTATTTAGATATTAACCCTTTATTTTATTAATTTTTTAAATTAATTTTATTCATGCCCCTGGTCTGAAAACAAATTTGTTCTTGATGGACACAATAAAGTCGTTTGAAATTTGAATCTTGATTGCTCTGTGGTGTTAATAATGCCGCTTTACTAAAATTCTTGAGGACCAGTGCTCAGATCACAGTCTGTGCAACAACAGAAATCTTTTTCAACTGGATTTTGAGAATAGTGCTAGATGACACGCATTGTACACTTCTCCTGAGCTATTCTCAAAATGGAGTTATGCCAAAATTCCACCATGACAATGAGTACCGAATCTAGAAAACCCTGGATGCAACAGGCATGTATATCTATATGCATGTTCAGACTATTTCACATCTTGCTATCTCCACCAAGACTTACCGTTGGTCTGAAAAGGTGAGACGATGACAGTGGTGGTGATGTAGTCAGGTATGGTGGCGTGGTGCACAGAGTTGAGCACGATCAGTGTCATGCTGGACCGAAGAGGAATGGCGGGCACCATGATGATGCAAAACCCACCCACAAGACAACACGACACGATGTTCAGCTGAGAGAGAAGACAACAGCGTGTCAAGATTTTCATGATGGAGATGAGGATGACGGTAAGATGATGCTATGGAGGTCCGTGTGGTTTGGGACGGACTGCGGAACTTGAACACTCATTTTGCTGTTTACTGTGTCCATGTAACCAGGAATAACAGAATACTACTGGGAAACTGACACTGATTTTTTTTTTTTTTTTTTTTTATGGACACTCTAGTATTGTGATTTTGTTTTGGTTTTGTTTACGTCCTCTTTTCCTTCAAAATCTGGTCAACAGTAGCAAAGAGAATTTCAACCATTTCATCCACCCTGACCCCCCCCCCCCCTCCCCCAACACACACACACACACACACACACACACACACACACACACACACACACACACACTCTGCACACACACACACACACACACACACTCTGCACACACACACACACACACTCTGCACACACACACACACACACAGAGTGACAAGAACTCACCGTGCGAGGGCTGCACAGCAGAAAGACGACAAACATCAGAGCCACACACGTAAACACCAGGCCATAGTTCAGAGACGTGTTCCACCAGGAGAGATTGGCTGCACAAATTTCAAAGTTTGTTACAAACATGCACATATACACGTATTTCAACACGGACTCCACATCGATGCATGCAAAGAGTTGCTCTACAACTCCCACAAAAAGCATGATACAAAGACGTGCCAATTTAACTTCATGCATGAACAAACACTAGTTGTACAGTAACTTCATATGCAGGAAGACAATTGTCTATCTCTTGACTCAGTAGTCTGTAAAAAAACAATTCCTGTCTGAAGGTTGACAAATAAAATTTTTTTAAATAAATGTTTTTGCTACTATAATACATATGACAAAAACAGAATTTAATTTTTTTTTAAACGTACAAAAAACAAACCCAAACTATGTACAACAAAAAATATGGCTAACTTGCCACAAAAAATTATACATGTATATAGCCCAATTCACAAGTTTACAAGCACACTTTACACTTAATTAACTTTGTAGATGCAAACAGGTCAAAAACAAAAAAGACAAAAAAACAAAAAAAAAAGGCATACACTACACCCTAAGGTGTGTAAAGTACACATACATTCCGATAAAATGTCATGGAATTTCATTTCTATTTCAAAAACAGCTAAGGAGAAACAAGAGAAAGTGCGCCATTTCTAGTTCAAATGGAGCAGAACCCCACTGCTGGGCAAGGACGGCTTGCCAGTCGAGCCATAATTTGATATGGGATATGTGGTGGTCAGTTACTACTGCCTAGTTCATTTCCGACTCAGCTGTCAAACTGTTCCTGCCCAATGGCCAAAATTCCACGATGACCAGACTGGGGAATTGCTGAGCGGAAAAAAGACTGAAACCTTGGCTGGGACGCAGACGAAGCGCCCTGCTTGGGGAACAGGGGCAATGCTCTACTTAAGAAAAATTTTAGCATTTTTAAAGGCATTTAGTAGCCTCTCCTGACACCCGCAAGTAAAATACTACCTTGTTACTGACTAAAAAATGAAGTCAGACTGTCTCATATAGCATTACACATATCATGATACATGTACATGACTGTGTGTGCAACCTTTTTTTCTCCTTCCTTTTCTATGGCTGAAACTTAGATTTTTGTGGCTGAAAGGGTAGGAAATTTGGCTGAAAATTGCCAAATGTCTGAAAATTCCCCAGCCTAGCGGGATTTTTTCTACCTAGGTCGGCTCCTACCCAGAGCGGGTGTGCTATGGGCCCGATGGGGAGGCTGTTGCCACACAGCCGAGTTTCACCCACTTCACGGGTGCGACTTTGGGGGTGCTTCCCTTAGTATGACACGTCTTATGAGGTGGATGATTACACGGCCGGCACCGCAGGTGCCGTAGTTCCTGGGCCTGGTTTATACCGGGATATTTATGACAGGAAGCGTGGAATGCGGCCCTGTCCCGCAGTCCCAAACCACATGGACCTCCATAGCATCATCTTACTATCATCCTCATCTCCATCATCATGCATAATAAAAATTGTCCCAGCTTCCGAGTCCTCCGTGGGTTCCACCCATGATCTGGGAGGAATACCACTGGAGTTGGCAAAAAGAGTTGGGGCAGCAAAAAAAAAAGAAAAAAAAAAATTCCCCAGCCTGGATGACTTTGATTTGCACTTGGCTCAACTACCTGGTATAATATATATGCATTTACTGTACTCACCAAAGGGTGTAAAGAAAAGTGTGCAAGCAAGAAGGTAGCCGGCCGTCAGCCCGGGCAGCAAGACCGAGATGGACGGAAACGCTAGCCACCACCACAATCCAACCCACAGCAAGGCACCAACAATGCCCAGAGCGGCCGCCACAGCCAGGCCAACTGGAAACAGACAATATAAATACAACATACAACTTCACTGTCTTACTGTCCACGATACAGGCAAATAGTGACGTGCTGAGTGCCTTTGTGATTCACAGTGTTTAAAGCAAGTCGTACAATTTGTAGAAACAGGCAATAGAAATAGAGCTAAAAATTAAACCCTGGTAATGCTGAGCCTGGAAGATTCCAGGCTACCTCTGTGTGGCTTTTTTCAGCATAAGACAATTTAATTTAGTAAGACAAGGGTTGACAATTTCACAGAGCCCTTGCTCCCCCAACCCCCACAGCCCCCTTAACCCCCCCCCCCCCCCCCCCCCCCCAAAAAAAATACCCCCCCCCCAAAAAAAAAAAAAAAAAAATTCAAAAACAAAGAAAAACCCAAAACAAAAACCACACACACACACACACACACACAGAGCGCACATTCTGTATTATAATATAGTTACCTCGAAGCACTGAAACCACTCTGTCTACAAAATCTCCCTGTGAATAAACCTAATGGATCCTCCAACCACCATCCTTATCAATTTATGTTCACACACGCAAACAACAGTTACAGTCAGTGAGTTACAATTCAAGATGGAGTCAAAGATCATACCGGTGTCGGACAAAGTACCAGGCAAGGAGAGCAGAAGGAAGGCCACCAGTGTGACAGCCACGAACCCAAACACGGCCATTTCTGAACAGAGAATCAGAAAATTCCTCCCTTACACACAGCACACCTCAACGACACTTCACTGGAAACATCTTTGTAAACTAGAGCTTTCAATTCAAAATTCAAACAATCTTTAATATCCGATAAGGGCAATTTGGTTAAAAAAAAAAAAAAGAAAGAAAAAAAAAAAAAAGAGTACAAATATGAAGAGTTGCCTGTCACAAATGAGAGTTGCGCCCCCTCACCCTTGTAACACTTTATTCAAAATTGCAAACAAGGTTTCAAAGATATCATTCTCCAAAGCTATCACTATCACTTAATGGTGTGAAGAGACAGATAGACCAAATAATATACAACCATAATTAATCATGGAGTTGATATGCAGCTTTATGAAATATAACATGAATCACTGTCATATCAATAACAAAAATATGCAAACAAACCCACCTGTTTTGAGAAAGTGATGTCCGCAGAACAACAGAAAGATACCAAGAATCCCACAGACAACAGTAAATATGATGTCCAGGGGTTCCACTGGAAGCGATACAGATGGCATTATTAACACAATAATTTGTACCATGTAAGCTGTGCAGGGGCTTATTTCCCTCCCCAGCAATCATCAATATTCATTTGGGAAAGGCTTCCTGCTCAGCAAAATCCCTTTGAAGCCAAACCCTGAACGGCATGCTGCTTTTTGTAGCTAAGGCAGCCGTGCCCACCATTTGCCCACCAACTTCGTCACGTGTAGTTTCCCTAGTTCTACGAACGACGTTTTGCGAACAAATTTTTACAAACACAATTTGGGCAAACGGCCTGCCCACTGCGACAACAGGGTCACCAGATCGGAAGAAATAATACCTAACACATTATGCTCTTTGTTGTCCTTCATGTTTGCCAGCATCTGTGGGTGCACAGGTAAGACAGGTAAAAATGAAATAGTAAGATGTAACAGACACCCCCCAAAAATCCTACTGGCATTACTGAGTCATATACGGCTGCTAAGATAACAGTTTAGAGTTACTTCCCCATGACAGGATTTTTCGTGGGTGTGGAACGGAACCAACACTGTCCGCTACACCTTATAATAATAATCATTTCTTTGTGGTCATCATCATCATTAGCTTGCTTTACGTCCTATGGCTTTTGGCCCTTAAGGACAAGTTGTTCCTGGCGTGTGACTTTGGCTGCTTGGCTAGGCGAGTGTCTTTGGGGTGTGTGAGGGCTGATTTGCTTAGCTTTGGTCAGCGTCAGAGGATCTTCACTTGGCTTTCAGATGCCTGGTCTGGGTTTGTTTTTCAGTGCCTCAGTCTGTTCTGTCATCCGTACTTTTGCCTTTTAGATTATCACTGGGGTGTCCCTCTTTGTGGTCATTTTATATTTATGCAGATATATGCCAAGGTGCATCTTTTGGCAAGGGTACTGTTGGTTTTGCCCTTTCTAACGCTAGACTATGCCTCTGATCTAGGCGTTCCAACATGGTCTCAAGACATGTTATGCTTTACGTATGGCGTTACAAGTACTCTTCGCGGTCATCTCATAATCCGGGACTTGCTGCATTCTGGAAAAGTCAACTGGCTACAGTTCTCCATCAGGAAAATTTTTAATATTTGAAAAGTTCTCAATCTGGAAAATTTAATTTTCAAAAGTTATCATTCTGGAAATCCGGAGTATTCCAGAAAACTGGCACCCCTGCATTTTCTCTCCAAAGTGGAAATGCGAAAATTTCCAACAGCAAAATTTTTTTTTTTTAAAAAGAACCTCACACACACACACACACACACACACACACACACACACACACACACACACACACACCAAACTGCACTCACTTTTTTCGTCACAATCACCAGCAGTAAAGTTGCAGGCGTAGGTGACCGTGGCAACATAGCTGGCAGCAGTGCCCAGTGCGTCGTCCCTGACAACCACCGCATAGACCGCCCCTTGACGACGCTGAGAGCTTACTGTCACCATGGATTTCTTGACGCCATTGTTCTTCAGTGTCACAATCTAAAATGTGCAAAAAAAGGAGTGGCTCAAGGGCAAAGTTTGATTTGCAAACGAACGAGACTTGAGCAGGAATAAAGGGGCTAATGCTACCATTCCCCCCCCCCCCCCAACTCTTTCGCCAGTTCCAGTGGTGTTCCTCCCAGGTAATGGGTGGAATCCACAAAGGGCTCAAAAGCTGGGGCAATTTTTATTATCCATGATGATGGAGATGAAGATGATGGTAAGATGATGCTATGGAGGTCCGTGTGCTTTGGGACTGCGGGACAGGGCCGCATTCCATGCTTCCTGTCAACCAGGCCCGGGAACGAAGGCACCTGCGGTGCCAGCCGTGTCATCATCCACATCATAAGACGTGTCATACCAAGGGAAGCACCTCCAATGTCGCACCCGTGAAGTGGGTGAATCTCGCTTGTGTGGCAACAGCCTCCTCATTGGGCCCATAGCACACCCGCTCTGGGTAGGAGCCCACCTAGGTAGGAAAAATCCTGCTTGCCTCGGCTAGGACTCGAACCCGGGTCTCCCGGTCCATGGTCCGAAGTGCTAACCACTACACTACGGGGGCCGGTACTGCTACCACTTTTGCGCTCATAGATTGTTGTGAGCTGTAGTCGTGGTATCTATCATCACACCACTTAGACATCTAGACAGTGACAGCATCTGCAATGCTGGCACTGAGCCAACAGAAGCGTACTCGATGACGCAGCGACCAAACTGAGCGCTCCAATAGCGTATAACAGTTGTAGAACTTGAATACATGTTCAACCGCTCGTGCAAAGTGCAAACAACACTGTATTGCACCAAGAGCTGTACTAATCATCAAGATATAATATTTCGAGTGTACAGGCGCACTAACGAGCAAAACTGATCCAAAACAGAAGTTGGCTTAGCAAAGATAAAATTAGCTCGTTCATTGAACAAAAAAATCTGATAACCCACCTCTTCACAGCCCTCAACCAATGACTGTTGCCATATCATCATCTTGCTGTGTGTGTGTGTGTGTGTGTGTGTGTGTGTGTGTGTGTGTGTGTGTGTGTGTGTGTGTGCGTGCGCGTGCGTGTGTATGTGTGTGTGTGGAAGCTGGGGGCAGGGGAGGCCATGTATGATGCTGCACACTATATGTTGTAGTTGAATGTATGTGTGGAGGCATGTTGTGCGTGTTTCTGGGTGAGTGAGTGTGTGTTCATTGTGAGGCACCCTGAGCTACCGCAAGAGGGAGTGCGAACCCTATATATACCCACATTATTATCATTATTTAGCAGAGCTCTGAATGCAACACACCGCCATCTGTGGGCTATGCGAGTGCATGTTTAAATGCCTCTACCCTGTGGTTGCCCACAACACTAGCTGACAACCCCATAGAAGCATCACGTAAAATCTTCTGCAGGCTCAGTGCCAGCCTGTAAGATGCTGTCACTGTCCAGGTGCCTAAGCAGTTCAATAACGCACTTATGCATGTAAAGAAATAAACATGTTCATGAAGTAACTACTGTTGGAAAAAAGGAACCAATGAAGAGAGGATGCTCGACAAAAAAAACTAAAACAAAAACAAAAAAAGGAAAAAAAAAAAGTCTGAGGCATCCTGCATGTAACTGAGGCTCACACACACAAAAAAAGTGTCTATGCAGTACAATTTTAACACTACCCTAACAGAATGATTTGTGAGCACTGAAATCTTAGAGAAACCGAAAGGTGGGCTTTTCAAGGGGCAGTGCACACGAGAAACGATGTACGTGTACCTTGTGAGCATTTGCTTCAACAGCTCCAGCCGTGGGCATGTCACGCAGCACATCAAACAGCTTTTCCATCTCCAAGCTGCCGTCCGCCACGTAGCCAACAAAGACCTCGTAAGTCAGGTTGCTTGTGCTGTCGCCGGTTTCACAACTGGGCGGGGAAGTGTTGCCTCGGGGACCGCCGACGCTCGCCCACTGGAACAAAACGTTGGTCTGGTAGTCGGACACTGGGCTCAGGAGAATGTTGGGGTCCATCTTCAGCTTGAACACCTGGTTACAGCCTCCTGGTATTGGTGCTGAGAATAAAAGCATATATATATATACTCTGGCCTTTCGTCATTTTGATGGCACTGTTCCACCATACCTTTCGGCTTCACTCGTCACCTATCAACCGTCACAAACCCTCCGGTCGTCGACGGAGAGGCTTCTCAAAATTCCCAAGCGCAACCTGAAATCCTTTGGCGAGCGATCTTTCAGTTTTGTTGCACCAACCTTTTGGAAATCCCTGCCAGCACATCTGAGAAATGCGCCCACACTGTCTGTTTTTAAAAGCAATCTTAAAATGTTCCTCTTTTGTAAAGCTTTCCAGTAATTTCCCGTGTCAGCAACTAGTCAGTTTCACCAGTGTATGTCTGTTCACTGTTTGTGAAATTTGCGTGAGTGTCGGTAAGTGATTGGCGCATTGAGTTTATGCCAAAGAAATGTGCCCTACAAATGCCATTTATTATTATTATTATTATTTATATAAATATATATAAAGAATAGGAACAGAGGCGTTGCTAGAGCCGAAAACATGCGCTCAATCAGGTCAGTTTCAAAGTATGTTCGGACAATGGGCAGCTCAGTTTCGCCTTTGTTCCTATTCTCTCTCTATGTCACGCCTAATACATGAAATAGGCTTTGCCTAATTTCATGGACCAGGCAGCTCATTGCCTAATTCATGAAACAGGTAGTGACTCTGCATTTGCCTTATTTCATGAACCAGGCAGCGACTTTGCCCAGTTTCATGAACTAAGCAGCTCATTGCCTAAAAACGGTTGCAATGACCGAATGGAGGACAAATTCATCTACAAAAAGAGAGCTTCAAATTCAGTTTAGTTCAAAAGTGGCGTATCTCTCCACTACCAGGGATTCACATCCACTTCCATCTTTATCAGTCAAATGACCTGGACTCCATAAAAGCAATAGGACATTTGTCCTGAAAAACAAAAATCAATAGGACATTTTTGTCCTGAAAAACAAAATACAATAGGACATTATTTCTTAAACAGCAGTTTATTCAAATAATAATAAAAATAACAAAGATTAACTCAAGGCGCTTTACAAAATAAGAAAACATAAAAAATCTGACTAAATTCTCCCTCCCTCCCTCTCTCTCTGGCAGACCTGTATCTGGAAGTGAAAGGCCCAAAGAGAGAACAGATGGCCCTCAAAGTGCTTTACAAAAATGGACAAAACAAGAAAAAATAAAAATGAAATGACTAGATGATCCTCCTCCTCCGCCTTCTCTATCAGTTACAGTCCCCCCCCCCCCACCCCCCTCCAAAATCCACTTATGTCTGAGCCACCCGGGCTCCTCAGCGCACACCTCGCGCGAGCACTGCACCACGCTACAAAGCGAGATGGAAGCTCAGCCTCTATTGGGCCATGACTTTTGCTGTACCCATCTCCGCCACCCTCCCCCAACCTCGCCCGTGAAAACGGCGGAGATACAATCTGATGTGCAATCGCGAAAAGGAAATACCAGCGGCAGAAATGACCGTTCCAAGCTGGCACAAATTAATATTTATACACGATGTTAGTCCAAGCCAAAGCAAATGAAATCAGACATTTGACTTCTGTTTGGCTGTATCAATAGGACATTTGTCCTGCTGCCGAGAAACTTTATTAGACATTTAAAAAAACTATTCGTCTATGACTGATGACCGACGTGGATGTGAATCCCTGCACTACTGATGATCAAAGTTTAACCTCACCTCTTTCTCCATATTTCTGCACAAGCACCATGGCTGTAATGTTCTCCACACCACTGATGCTACCGTCAGCGATGCTGACATTCCAACTCGCACTGACCATTCCCACATCCAAGACAGTTACCATGCCGATGCTGGTGCCAGAGATTGTGTCCTGGGTCAGGGGAAAAGTGGTTTGGAGTTGCAAATGCACGCGCAGCGTGTGCACCTGTATCAGCAGGAAGTGCACTGATGGATCTAGTCCCGTGACAGAAAACTGCACCGACGTACTGGCCGGTATTGTGACCACTTCTGAGACCCCTGGTGTCAGCTGCTGATTTGTTCCTAAAAACATAAAAGAAATAAGAATGATTAGCTACAGTGGTATACATAAAAATAAATAAATATATCCTAGCTGTGGTTGAAATGACTTGATAATATGATGTATGGTTATGTAAAAGAAGCGGAGAGTGAGGTCTGCAGGTATGAGCTTTTTCAGCCGTTGGGCAGAATTTGGCCTCCTTATGCCAATTTCCGTGGAATTTTTTTGTTTTTTCGCTGTTGCCGCAGAGAGGACGTGAGAAAGAAAGGCTGGACAAGCAGGACAGTTGATCAGTATCACGATCATGAGATGCGCTGTGGCAATCTTTCACGTAACAAAACTTTCCTGGCATCTTATCTATTCTGCTTCTTAACGCTAACGCGACTCGGCTACTCCAACTGTCTCGCGAGCGTACATCCCAATATGGCGGACGCCCCGGTTGCGCAACGCGTGTGACGTCAGTTTCCCAAGCCCGATCATACGGGTCCTACTAATTACCGAAAACAACCGAAAACAACTTTTAATACGCCTAGAACGCAGTTAAAACATAGAAATAACAACACACAAACATGATTAAAGGTGAAAAAAGAGACATTAAACTAGTTTCAAGGAAAAAAGTACTTATTCACTCCAGAGAACACGACGAAATGAACGTGTCTCCGAAGGGAAGCGACTCTGGTCCGGACTGGTTATTTTCTGCAATATCACCTTTTTTTCCTTTTAGCTTTTTTTAAGGCCACTTTTTTCACCTTTAATCATGTTTGTGTGTTGTTATTTCTATGTTTGAACCGCGTTCTATCCGTATTAAGAGTTGTTTTCGGTCGTTTCGTTGTTTTCGGTAATTAGTAGGACCGCGATCATACAGCTTTCGCTACAAGGTGTGTCACAAAACCCATAATTATGAGCTCCCAATGAAACTTCCACCATTACTCTGCAAATCAGGCAGTGATGCAATGGTAAGTACTGTCAAAGCTCATGCACTTTTTGTGACATTCACAAACAGGGATGCTTGCTGCTGGGTACATCAAATAATGTAATTTGGCAAGAAGGTGCAAGATGTCAACGTCTACTTATCCCAGTGTAATATCCAGTGTAACTGGAGAGTTCATGCACTTGAAGTGCCCACAACTATCTGCATACACTTAACATAAGCATAACTTTACTGCCATATGTGTTACGAGCATCAGAATTTTTTTTTCTTCTGGTTCCGCAGACACGCACACCATGCATTCGAACATAATGCTTCCCTTGCACATGTTAATAACGTTAATACTTGAGATCACGCACACGCCCACACACTCCCATTAAAACCAAACTGCGTGACATTCAGTTCCCACAATGCCAAGTACTTCTAAAATTGGCGACCCTTTTGTTTCCTCATTGATCTAGTATTTTCGTGGAAGGGAAATTAACTCTTGAGACTAGCAATGGCCTTACCAGTTAGAGGTTGGACGGAACCCGCTACAGCAAAAATGCACACGAAGACAGCCGTCAAGATCGGCCATCGTGAACCATAGAGGACCATCTTAATCCTTCTGCCACCGTTCAAGTAGCACTGGATTATCAGGAAAACAGTGAAAGTTCCACGGTTTCATGCACAGTCCATTGTGGTTGTTGTTTCGAGTCACGGGAACGACGGACGCTAACTCTTGCACAAATTTGGGAATTACCTCCCCGCTGCCAGTGTTACTATGCCGCAGAAATACATCATCACAACTTCCCGTCACTCAGTGCAATCTCCGCCGCAGATTATTGACCTACGCCTAGGTGTGTGGGGGGGAGGGAGGGGGCGGGGCGGCCATTTTTGGCACAGACGCATATATCTTTCTATTTATTAGTATGTGTGGCAACGAGATAAAAACGTCAGAACAAATAAGCACTATCTGATAAGCTGGCCCTGCGCGTGCACACTGCTAGTCAGTGACACCGCGCCGCGGGACCGGCGGCGGCCGTGACTGACTGTGAGTTGTGACACCGCCGACCGGCTGACGGGGACACCGACACACACACACACACACACACACACATGCATAAACAAACACGCACGCACACACACAGCTGAGTGAGTAGAGTGACAGACTGACACTGACACGGTATGAATAGTTGTATTTGGTGGTCAGTGGTGTCAGTTGTCAGTTTCCTCAGTCGGTGTGCCTCAGTACTACCTTAATTTCAGCGCGGTTTAGTCGGTATTGTATATTTCAATCTAATACCTTTAATTATCACTGTCTAGTATCATTACTGTTTTCAATGCCATTTTATGCTGGTATGCGACTCTAGACGGCAAATGTCTTTGACAGTATTGTGTTATGAACCAACTGAGCAGCTGTGGATCATCACTCCGGCCGGCCAAGGTCACAGTCACCGTCCGTTTTAGTTGTTTACGAGTTAGTATTGAACGGATGAATTCCACTCTTTAATTGTTAAGCCAGCTCATGTTGCCCGTATGATCAAAATACTCTGTCTTCAGTGATGATTAGTACAGCTCTTGAGGTGACAATATGTTGTTCACACTTAGCTGGTGCGGCAGTCCGGCAAACAATCAAATTCTACGACCGTTCTTACAATAATTCTCCAGCCCCCGGCGGTGTTGTCCCTGCGCTGGTCGATCATCGAGTACGCTTCCGTTGGCTCAGTGCCAACATCAGAGACGATCACTGTCCAAGTGTCTAAATCGCACACACTCTGACACACACACACACAGCGCACACACTCCAACGCCGCCATGCATACTAGTAACACAAAGTTCAATTTGTGTTGCTGTTGTTTATCTAGATCTGCCAGTTTCAGTTGCTTTTGTCTTTCTGCGCGTGGATGGATACTCAAACTATAATTATTACTGAAGATAGATATTTATGGCTTTAATGAGACTTTGACAAAATCACTCACTTACACAAACAGTGAATCACTATTACATGTACTACGAGCAACGATAGCGTCAATGTAACCACTGAGCACCGACCGTAGTTAGTGAGCAGAGCTGCGTACGCAAGTTACACACATCAGACATGCTGATGGTGAGTGCCGTGTGACAACACGCGTTACTGACTGATCCCATGAAAACCGGTCGGCTGAAAATACCGTGTGTACTGCACGTGCAACACGGTTCAGGTCATGATGCAAAGCGCCACAGGACTCCTTGTACAAGATGAGTCCCGTCATGGTGTCAAGCGACTGGGTCACCGGCATTTGTGTAGCCGTGTAGCCTAAACACAACGGCGTATCACGACGAGATGATCCGGCAGTCACCGTGTGCGGCATGTCAGTCATAATAAGGCTTGAGCAACCAGCTGCGGATACACCGCTTGCCGCAATCAGTGATAGGGTGGGTGGGTGTTTGGGGGTTTAACGTCCTTTTCCACCACATAGGGTGATATCAAAGACGGGGCAACGATGAAAAAGCCAGCACAAATATTTTGCCCCGGGATCGAACTCACGACCCGAGCATCAGAAGTCCAACGGCAATCAGTGATAGGAAAATACAGATCGCTATTTTATTCAGTGTAGTCGGTGACCAGCGATTGTCAACAACTGTCGCGAAAAACAAACGGGAGACGGGCCGCGGAGGGGGAAGGGGGTCAGTGGGGGCTGTAAGCCGCAAACCCTTAGTTCGTCTACTCCCAATTCCACTACTGAACTTATGTCGACTATTTTGAACGAAATAATGATGTTGCTACCCACAGCCACAATTCATGTGAAGAGTCCGGCATTACCGACAAATGGGACAGGTGGGAACAGTTCCCCCGCCATTTTGAATGGAGAACTGACTCCGGCACTAACAGGCTATGATGAGGAAGCTGCTGGTTTTGCAATCAAAACTGATATCCGTTTTAAATCATCGGGGGAAAAAAAAAAACCTAAAGAAAATGTCCGATGCAGCCGCTCTCTGAGTCCGTGGCTACATCCTTCACCAGTCCAATAACCGTAAAACCTGTTTGGAAACTTCGATTTCACATGATCCTAACTAAGATGAAACACAACAGACACAGCACAACACACACGCGCCCTCACCAGCTAAGACCCGAGACTCAAAAGAGCCCGTTGCAAGGTGGGGACTTCTCGAGGATTTGGGGACTCGTCCAAAACTAAGTACAGGGGTGAGCAAGTTGTTTAATGCAAAACTGTTTTGGTCGTTGACAGCACGATTTCAGTTGAAATAAAATGAAAGATTTCAAAAAGAGACTAACTTGGCAGGATCAGTTTAGATCTGGAAGGGTGTAACTGGACAAAATAGAAAAGAAAAAGAAAACTGAGCCATACACCTTCTCCCCCAAAACCCTGTCCCCCCCCCCTCCCCCCCCCCTCCCCCCTCTTCTGCGGGTTTTCGCATGTCCCTATGAATTCTACCGTTGAGGGATAGGGCAAAATGGATGAGGCACGGCGACGGACGCGTCATGATCAGTGAGTGTTTCGAACGTGGCTCATTGTTGTCGCCCTACACATTGTGTGTGTGAGTACTATTCACTGTATGTACTGTGTACTATCACCGCCTCTATCATTGCCACAAAGAAGAGACATTGTCGTCTGCTCAAGATTTTGCACGAACGCTCCGTAGGCATTGGTGTTTCGATTGACAACACACCTGCCCCAAACTGTTTTGAACTGCTTATGTACTGTGAAATCAGTTATACCGTGCAGAGTAATGGTACGTACATCCCATCCCAGCTTCTGCCTGCCATCCGTTCACATGTTTTATTGCATAAGATGTCACTTCCTTTTTATATACTCATTATTTAAGCCATGAAAGTAGGAGTGAATAGACATTGAGTGGGTGGTTGGGTGGTTGGGTGTTTGGGAGTTTAAAGTCCTTTTCCACCAGCGACCCAGAGGAGCTTACAGCACAAAAACGGTATCAGTAACAGAAATCGAACACTCACGTGGAGAAGAAAACAACAACAACAACAAAACCGGCTGTCTGTTTCTTTATTATAGTACGTAAATAGCGTGAAGTATCAAGGACAGGTTTGAAAAATAACTCTATGACCCATACGACCTCGTTCAAGTCATGTCATGTCTCTTTCCATAGTAATGGCGACCAAAAGTCGAACAAATACCGCAAAAGAAGGTTCGTCAACCGAGTGAAAAAGGAGACGGCTGGTCTGTGTCTATACAACCCTGTTCCGGGTCCGTCGATAACTCTATGCCCCTACGACGACAGTTGCATGAGTTGTCCCCCGTGCATACATAGACCCGCAGCATGCATGCATTTCTCTTGGCAGCTTTGTGCTCTGCCACGGAAAAGCGTGCTTGTTGCGGCAAGGGAGACAACTCATGCAGGCAATGATCTCGAAACAGGCTGGAAATGTACTGTGCTGGTGAATGCGACAGTTTACACCGCTTCTGTGCACACTGTGAAATAACACGGGGACCTTAAAGTTGTTCCCAACTGTCCACTTTCCTTGTCACCGAGTATTTTTGTTTTTTCCTTCTTAGGTACCACTTAGCTCGGCTCGGTTTCGGCTAGCCCGGCTTGGCCGTCGTCGCAGGGCCCCGGCGGGGCCTAGAGTTATCGACGGACCCGGAACAGGGCTGGTCTGTGTCTAGACTACGGATCCGCCTTGATCAGGAAGCCAGAGAAGGTTGACCACACGCCTTGCTTGGCACGCACGGAGCGGGGATGTGCACTTGAGTGGGTCAGCCACGCCGCCTGGCCGGCAGACAGATGAAGCACAAGGCTACCGGTGGCGTGGTCCCACGCGTCCTTGGAATGGGACACACTCTCCGCCATGAAAGTTCCGTCCACCAGGAGGCGCGCGTAGAGCTCGTTGTTCCAGTCCGCCATGATGCTGAACGCGATCATGTAGGTGCCGGAGATCGGGGCCCGGAAGTGGCCAGAGTGGCGGTTGTAGCCGTTTCTGAGGTTGGTGATGACGTTGTCAAAGACGAACGTGGCCCCGGGAGCCATGTTGATGACGCCACTGGAGCTGTACTGGGCGTGGAATGCAACACCAGTCTCCGTGTTGGCTGAAACAGGAGTATACTATAAATATTTCAAAATCAAATCAGTTCAAATTAGTTTATCAATCCCAGAAAGGAAATTATAGGCCACCATAAAACATGGGGTGGGGTGTGGGTGGGGTGTTGGGGGTGGGGGTGGGGGGGTGTAGCCAGAGCACCTGGAGTGAACCCCCCCGAATATCGACCGAATGAACTGTGCCACATACGTATTGCTGCACCATTTATGCATGTCTTGGCCATTTTACTTTGTCCATTTCTCAACATCCCGATAGGGGAGACAGGACGGACTCACATCACCAGGGCCCGTATGTAAAACTCGAGGTTAATTTAACCCACGGCTACGGGCCTAACCCAGACTAGGACAAAAGAAACTCCAAAACAAAATGAAATAAAAAGGAGCAAAGAAAGAGAGATAAAAATCCTTCTATAACGGCATAGGCACCTTGCTGGAATGGACCCGCTTCCTGATTTGAAAAAAAAATAAAAATAACCCGACAGCTAGTTTTTAAGTTCGAGGTTAGTCTCTAACCCGGGGCTAAACTCCCTAACTCCGACTTTTACACACGGGCCCAAGGGTCTAAGGCTGTGTCCATGCATTAGACCCCAGCCTCTCACCTCGTAAGTCCTCGTACCGTTCGTTCAACATCGTCACCTCCGCACTAAGTCGCCGTACTTCCTGGGTCAGTTCATCCCGGCTCAAGACCTGTGACCTGACCTGGGCCATGCCGACCACTAGTACAACCACGATGACGCACACGGGGCCGATCAACATGGTGACGGTACTGTCGGGCGAAACTCCAGCTGGAAAAAGTGATCATTGTAAAAAAGCAAAATGCGTGCCTAAGGGTTGTTTCGGGTTTTTTTCATGTCAAAAATAATTCAGTGGGGGAAGTCACAAAGCCAGCAGGGAAATCACTAACTCGTGCACCAAGCCGACCTCGGCCCGGTTGACGACTGTTCTACATAGCATAATAAACTAGGAAAACTAGGAATGCAAAGCAAAGAACGATTTTCCCAAAACTGTATTCAGTTTTCTTGTAATTTGCTTTGAAGAGTAGGTGGCTCTGCTGTTGAACATTATGTTCTAGACACTGACTGTAAGCACTAAAAACCAGATATCGCTTGTGTAAGGCTTAACTGAGGAGACTTACCTACAACAGCGACAATGGAATACAGCGTACAACTGAGCACAGCTGTGCGGGAAACGGACACAATACGCTCGCAACATTAGTCATTGTTTATGAATAGGCAGACGGCCGGACTACAGGCAAACGACTACCACTATTACTACAACTGCGACTACTACTACTACTACTACTACTGCGACTACTGCTACTGCGACTACTACTGCTACTACGACTACGACTACGACTACGACGACTACTACTGCTACTACTACTACTACTACTGCTGCTGCTGCTGCTGCTACTATTACTATTACCACTTCTGCGCGCGCGCGTGTGTGTGTGTGTGTGTGTGTGTGTGTGTGTGTGTGTGTGTGTGTGTGTGTGTGTGTGTGTGTGTGTGTGTGTGTGTGTGTGTGTGTGAGAGAGAGAGAGAGAGGATGTGAGTTAATGACTGAGTGCGTGAGTGAGTGATTTAACCAGAGGAAGCAGTCGGCTGGTCAGCCAGTCCTTACTGTACACTACAGTTTGAGAGCTATTCAACTGCCTGTGTTGAAGGCAATAACTGCACGGGGAAATGAAGGGGTGTAAATCAGTATTATCATTATGGTTTGACATTTTCCGTTCGGAGCTTTACAGCAATTGCCGTAATAAATAATAGCATGTAACAAGCTTTGCGCGCGCGCCCGTGTGTGTGTGTGTGTGTGTGTGTGTGTGTGTGTGTGTGTGTGTGTGTGTGTGTGTGTGTGCGCGTGCGTGCGTGCGTGCGTGCGTGCGTATGCGTATGCGTGTGCGTGCGTGTGTGAGAGACACAGAGAGACAGAGAGACGTGCGTGCGTGCGTGCGTTCGTGCGTGCGTGTGTGTGTGTGTGTGTGTGCCCCGGTGTGTGTGTGTGTGTGTGTGTGTGTGTGTGTGTGTGTGTGTGTGTGTGCCCCGGTGTGTGTGTGTGTGTGAGAGAGAGAGAGTGTCTCCAGAGAGACTACATTACTCTCGGTAATGTATACTCTCTGCTGTCTCGAAAATCAGTTTATTTCTGTAGTGTTGATGTTCGTGTTGTGTGTGTAGGCACTGAGAACGGAAGTACGCTAACCGCAACTGTTACATCATTATGACCAGGACTGTCTGTCTATGTCTGTCAGGCTGTGTCGAAGTGCTTTATGACACTGAAATTACGTGAAGGCTATCGTAAATATCAAGATGTATGAAAGAATCTCGACAATCGATATTGAACTCAACGTTTCAGCGTCTCCCTCTTAAACGTTTATCTCAATAAATCTTGTCTGATATTCATCATATTGTTCATTCTACGGTAAGTGACACAGTCATGCAATCATGCAAGCCTCTTCGGCATCATCGAAAGGCGGATTAACTCTGCTCCAGTCAGTGACAAATTATTCCTGCTTACAGGAGGTTGTCTCTCTTTGCACCATTCTCCGTCGAACCGGCCTCGTTAAGCAACCTTTCCCAGAAAAGTATTCATAGGATCGTACCGTTTACAGCTAATTATAAAAGCCTAATTCTAATTTCAAATCAACAGACAACAACAACAACAAAAACCCACTAACTTCAAGTGTGACACGGATGACGGCCGACCCGATAAACTTATGTGTGTCACTGAAAATTCTATGAAACTGAAGGGCCTACTGATTCTAGTGGTTTTAGTATACGACTTTTAAGATTATAAGTGTAAGATTGTGGGTCTATGCTAACATCACATACTGTGACAATCACACAGACGTATAGATCATTTGCTTTGTCAGTGTACCTATTAGCGTTAGCAGCCACTACGTCACATTCACTTTACAAGCTCAGTCAAGGCAATGTGCTTAAAAGGACATGCCTACGACTGCTTTCATCAGTGACACAGTGGCGTAGTTGTCAGCACACACAGCTCGGGTCAAGGCCACGTGTGTGCTCACGGCGTCACTCTCACACTAGTACACACGCCTTATCATATGTCATCATGTGTCGTTCGACTGGCGGAAGAATGGAGTATTCTGACCGGGGATAGAGGTACTGTTGTGTAACACGAACGATCGTTCGTGTACACGTCTTGCCGCAGTCTAGCTCTTGTTTTGTTTGTAGCTAGCGTCGGTTTCAGATAAGTAGAATGTTTGATCTGACCCGCACTATCCTGTACAGCACTGAGGCAAAGTTACTATCTCGAGTAACCCCTATGTTCAAGGCTTACAAAAAGGTTTGATAATCGTCGGGATAAACAGTAAGGCTTTTTTGGTTTGTTTGTGCAGTGTTTGTTAAGTTATCAAGTGGCACATGCCAAACCAGTTCTATGTTGTTTGTACTGTCTCAGAATCTTAATTTTTTCATTCTTATAGTGTTAGACGAATTTCCATTGTATTCCTGTTATTTAGAATGGAGTTGGACAATAAAGTATTTTTGAATTTGAATTTGAATTTGAATTTGACTGAATTTCAGCAGGAATACTGAACACACTTCTCTACTACATGTATTATCAAGGCTGATGTTACACGGAAGACGTTTCAGTCAATACACACATCGAGCATGGCCGAACACGGCGTTTTACCGTGTTCCTCGTGTGACATACGGCTACAACATGCCTTTGTTCCAGTTTTACCGGATCGTGTTTGAGCCGTGCTCGAAGTTTGTTCGGACGAAAACGTCTCCCGTGTCGTGACATTAGGCTTACGCAAGTCTGCTGTGGAGCAAATATCTGTTCCAGTAACGGCCATAGTGAATAAGGATTAACTTCCGTGTACAGGTTATGTAAACAAGCCCAGTGAAGTGTTCTGTGCCGGCGCTTGTAGGCTGTTAAAGTGTCTATGTTCGTGATGAGTTCTGAGGAGAAAGACTGCCGCTTACAAAACCCTTAGCCTGTTTGCCAAATGAAAAGATTTTCGTTTTGACCATCGCGACCATTTTCGTGACTTCCCGGCTTCCAGTATTAGAGAAATGTATGACTGTCTTTGGTCCAACCGCTTCCATACCTGTACTACACGTCGATACGACCAAGTCGCTAAAAATAGCCACCAATCAGCGCTGTTTAGTTGGTCTTCAGTCCACAACCAACTAACGTTGTCTGCTCAGTACGCGGTACGCCTTTACGTACGTAGAACAACATATACGCCAACCGGAGACACTACAGTGGTTTCTGGTGCTATATATTGTCCGAAGTGACTGTTCCTGATGCACGGATGGAGCGCGTTCGATGAAAAGTTTTCCAAAGCTTTGTTGTATGCCTGACAAACGCATTGGGAATTTAATGGAACCACGCAATTGTCCTTTCGGTTCACGGACTAGGTGTCACTTGATGTTGTTAATGCAGACATAGTCAACTTCCTAACCGGCATACGTGGTGGAAAAGGACGTTAAGCTCCCAAACACCCACCCACCCCCTGCCTAACCGGTTATGCTGTACTGTATTGTTTGTAGTTTACAATGTTTCCTTGATTATGAAAACATCGCGTTCTTTCTCATCCGTCAGCAGCAGAGCCACCGTAACTGCATCTACTGACACAAGCTTCGTCGCTAACGTCACAACCCTGACAACAACAACCATCTCGACAAGAACAGCAACAACAACAGCAGCAGTAACAACAGCTGCGACGACAACACCAGCAGCAACAGCAACTACAGCAGCAATAACAGTACCAGCAGCAACAACAACGACATCAACTGCAACACCAAGAACAACAACAACAACGGCAGCAGCAACAACAACTAGGACAACGGCAACGACAATAACAAACAACAGGCAGAAAATGGACGAGCTCTTTTTCTCAAAATACGAGGGTGCTGGAAATGATTTTATTGCCATCGACCAGACGTCTTCAGGAGCAGCCCTCAGCACTGGCCAGCTTCTGCGCATGTGCAACCGGAAAACTGGCATAGGAGCCGACGGGGTGCTGGAACTCCGACAGAGTCACGTGACTGGCTGCAGCTTCCGGCTAGTGTACTACAACGCTGACGGAAGGGAGGGTAGCCTATGCGGTAACGGCGCGCGATGCAGCCTCGCTTTCGCACAGAACCTCGGCTTTATCCAACTGGACTCCAGAAACCAACAGGTCACGTTCGAGGCTTGTGATGGGGCCCACAAAGGCGGAGTGTTAGAAGACGGTCAGTTTTTCGTGGACATGAGAAATGTGGCTGTAGCAGACATTACGCACGTGGACAAGGACAGCTACTTCCTCGACAACGGATCGCCACATCACGTGACCTTCGTCCGTGACCTCGCGGATGCGGACGTAGTCCACAAGGGCCGCGAGTTGAGATGGGGAACGTACGGAGAGACTGGTGCCAACATTAACTTCGCAGAGGCAGAGTCCAACAGCCGAGGTAGTCGCTTAACAGTACGGACTTACGAGCGGGGCGTGGAAGACGAAACTCTTGCTTGTGGAACAGGAGCGTGCGCGTCAGCGATTGCTGCGCACGTACGTCATCAAAATGTGCTGTCTTCACCACGAATCAGTGACGAGGAAGGAGAATTTCCGATGATGAAAACGCGAGTTTCCATGAAAGGCGGCACGCTTGAGGTCCAGTTTAAACTTGAGAACAATACTTATACCGACATCAGGTTATGTGGACCAGCCAGACACGTATATGACGGCAAAATATCAATCGCCAACTTATCCTGACGAAATTTCGAAAGTGTACAGGATAACGTGTATAATAATAATAATAATAATCTCATTAATATAGGCTCTTTATCACAAATATTTGGCTCAAAGCGCCGCGAGCTAAACCCAACACGCACGCTCACGTGAATCACACGCATTCTGTCATACACTGGACATGAACACATTACAATCAAGTGGTGCAAAGGGCCAGCTCAGCAATTTAAGTTTCGGAATTTTAGGATTTCTTTTATTTTTGAAATGTGTGGGCTGAACATTTCCAAAGCAGATGGGAAGGAAGCCGGAGTACCCGGAGAGAACCCCCGACGGTCGGCCCGAATGAACGGTGCCACGTACGAGAAGGAAAAATTCTTCGCCCCGAGTGGGACTCGAACTGAACCCCTGGCCTCTCGCATTGGTGACTAAGTCTTAACCACTTGACCACCGACCGCCGTATGTGGCAGTTTATGTGTAAAACTAAAATTCTTGATCCTAACGTGAATGAAACAGATACGTTTAAGTAAGAAAGGAAGAAATGTACCTGTGCCACGCACAGCATGCTTGGCGTAAAGAAATTAAGCCAGGGAACAACTGAGAATGCACGTAGCTCAGATTCAGCTTGGAGAATTATACTGGAAAAACAAAACTGGAAAAAAGAAAAGAAAAGGACTGTAACTGTAACTGCTGTGACGGCATGGTTAAAGGGCTCGCCAGTTATTGTCTTTAACACAGTCTGTAATAATAAATAGTATAAATTAGCTTTACTAAATAAAAGCAACATAAAAGGGACAGAAACCACTTAACGTTCACAAAGGACGGCACAGGTCAACGTTTCGACTTTCGCCTTCCTCAGGACACAAACAAAATTAATGACTGTTATTTGCATGCCTAAAGACAATTTTCTGTTTTAAAAAGGTACTTTTATAACAGATAATAAAGTAGTTTTGAATTTGAATTCGAATAAGTGGTTTCTGTCCCTTTTATGTCGCTTTTATTTGCTTGTAACCACTTCGCAGTCATTACCGTTTCCTTTTCTATTAGCTTTAGTAACTTTTGAACATGTATGCATGATTGGTAAGTATATTTTTTTCCTTCTGTTTTACACCTACAGATCATGCATAAATACGAGAAGACATCTTAATTAAATTCCCTTCGAGGGATGAATAAAGCTTATCTCATTCTTAGTCTTATTTCAAACCGGTGGTGTAGCTATTCCCGAATACGTCCAGAATGATGGATTTTTGTTGTTGTTGTTTTCTTCTCTTTTTTCCCCCCCTGTCATATTTAGTCCTGATTTGATCCGATTCTTCCCGGGAGAGAACGACAGGAGCAGATAACTCTGCCTGACCTTTTCTTGCGGTTTCACGCACCATGTTACCTTTTCCTCGAAACCTCAACCTCCCCACCTACCCCCACCCCGACCCCTCCCACCACCCCAACCCCCCACCAGCTCCCCACTATTAACTCTATCGTATAGTGTTCTCTAGACGTTTGTAGGACAGGTGCTCGCGTGCACCTATTCATTACGCCTCTGACGGGACTGTAACGTAAACAGACAGAACAGAGGTTGATAAATCGGGACTTTTGCCTTGTCAGTAGGCCTGTAGATACTGACGTTAAGTGTTTGCGTGATTAAGGTATTTATACCACTGTCTTCTCGGATCTCAGGCCTAGTTTTTTTTGTTTTTTTTTGCGTGCGTAGTGGGTTTGAATCTTGCACGTGCTTGTTCACATGCACACGCACGTGCGTACATACAGGGAGAGAGGGAAGGGGGGAGGGAGGGGGGAGGGGGGAGAGAGAGAGAGAGAGAGAGAGAGAGAGAGAGAGAATTGAAATTGAAATAATTTCATTTGAAAACGGTGGAAGTTTATGTTTTGTGGCCAATTTTCAAACTTGCCGCCTAGAAAAAAAGTTCAACGTCCGAAGTGGAACATGAAAACTCTAAACTGACACAGACTGAGAATGAGAGTGAGTGATGATATTGACGATGCTGATGCTGATGCTGATGATGATGATGATGACGACGATAACGACGATGACGACGTTTATTTCAAGATAAAGTTGTTAGGTACCAAAGCCTATCGTACATTCTGTCCAAAGAGAGAGAGAGAGAGAGAGAGAGAGAGAGAGAGATGATGATGATGAAACGTTTTTTATTCAGGATAAAGCATTTAGGCATTACTGCCTGTCTTACAAGCTGTCCTGTTAATCTACGTTAAAGGGTAAAAAGACAACATCAAAACAAGGGGGAAAAAAGGGGGGAAAGAGAGAGAGAGAGAGAGAGAGAGAATGTCTGCGGTTTGATTTTTGCATTCTTGCATGTGGATATGCACACACACACACACACACACACACACACACACACACACACACACACACACACACACACACACACACACACACACACACACACACACACACACACACACACACACACAACTTGAGTAAACGTGCAAAGACAAATCTATGTGCAGACGTTTGTGTGCACAGTCAGCTCATCCCATCCAACTGACAGACTGCATCATACAGGTCTCCACGTACACACACGTTACAAATGTCAATAATAACGGCCATCCATGTCGTCCCAGAGACGCGTGTATATATGCCTGATATGTCAGAAGTTAAATATGAGTGTTCTAAAAAATAAAAAAAATAAAAAAATGTGATGGGTTGTGAATGCGAGCACTATGTCACCCTGCCAATTTTGAGGAAATTGAAAAAAAAAAGAAAAAAGAAAAAAAAAGGTGGTTGGTGAAAAATTTAACAAAGTCGTTCCCCTTTGACAGAGTTACTTCCCGCAGGCGTGACTGACAGGTGACAGACGATTGCTTACTGGTATCGGAGAAGAGAAACACCCACTCTCTCTCTCCCTCTCTCTTAGACTTTAGGAAAAAATTTTTTTTTTCATTTTTGGGTCCTTAAACAATTAACACAACTTCTGTGAGAGTTTCAAAGCTGAACGTAGCTTACAAAACAAACAAACAAAAAAAAACCATCAAAAAGAGCATATTGTACAATCACGTCGTGCATTCCCACGTCACACTTTGCCAACCATTTTCTCAACATGGCCGACTTTCAATAGCAAGATTTCCACAGACATATCTCAGGCCTACAGCGTGTTAGGTAAATAATTTATAAGCTTATTTCGTGCACGTGTCAGTGATACCAATAACTCCACGTGCTCCAAATCACCCGTTGCCCACCCCCCCCACCCCCCTCCCCCTTTGTGGGAGATGAAGGTGATAGTTTAACGTCCTTTGTCACCACGTATTGGGACGGTCGGTGGTCTAGTGGTTAAGAGACTTGTCACCAATGCGAGAGGTCAAGGGTTCGAATCCCACTCGAGGCAAAGAATTTTTCCTTCTCGTATGTGGCATCGATCATTCGGGCCGATCGTCGGGGGTTCTCTCCGGGTACTCCGGCTTCCTCCCCCTCTGCTTTGGAAATGTTCAGTCAACAAAATTTGAAACATAAATGCAATTCTAAATTCCGAAACTTAAATAGCTGAGCTGACCCTTCGCACCAAGTGACTGTAATGTGTTTTTGTCCAGTGTGTGAGAGAATGCGTGTGATTCACGTGAGCGTGCGTGTTGGGTTCAGTTCGCGGCGCTTTGAGCCGATTAATGGATTGGGTAAAGCGCCTATACAATACTCATTATTATTATTATTATTATCATTGTTATTATATATCAAAGACGGGGCAAAGAGAAAAAGGCCAGCACAAATATTTGGCCCCAGCCGGGATTCGAACCCACGACCCGAGCATTGAAAGTCCAACGCTCAGACTGGATTCGGCCATCCAGTCTCCCCTTTGGGGGAGACAGTCACGAATGGGATACAAGGCAAATCTGAGCAACGCGCGGAGGGAGTTCGGTCCTACAATGTTCCAGGTTCAGTTCTGTTCAGTTCAGAATGGCATGTCCGCGCTCGGAAAAGCCCATACGTGGTCTACTCCATATCTCGTCTCACAAGCGTCGTCTTTGAAACTGTTCCAATGATGCTATGGTCCACAAGAACCACGTCATGCCTTTTCGGGTTCGGCCGTCGGCAAATGCCTCTTTGCACGCCTCTGTTCTGCAGGCGCTCTATGAAGTAGTGACCAAGGCTTTGCTCGTGCAGCGTGCGTCTCAGACTTCTCACCACTTCTGATCTTCCTAGGCGCAGGCCATCCGTAATGCTTGCCCGGTCAGGGAGAGGGTCTGCTTTTGGCTACCCCAGAAACAGCGCTATCATCTGGTTTATTCAAAATCGATGGAATCGATGTGTCAAAAGGTCTGTCGTCTTTATGATAATTATAAGCACACTCCTGGCAGTATGAAACCTCGCACTGTAAGAATTTGCGCATTACAATTAAAAAAAGGTCATAAACCTTCCCAAACGCAAGGAGTATCGGCGAATTTTAGAAGTGGGAATATTTATTACTCACACAGAGGGGTCTGAGGCATGAAGAGAGATTAGGACGTAAGTCCGAGACTAGCTTGACTAAGCCGAGACTAAAATATATAGTGCGAGATGTACAGACCCATCCGCTCATTTCAAAAACGCTTAAGCCGAATTTCGGATAAGCCGAAGCAAAAACTTTTTTTTTTTTCGGGCCAAACTTGTTCTTTGTATGACTAAATTTTTCACGGATAAGTCGCGGAACAGGTACTCCAAAACGGATATGTCAAACTTCGGTTATCTCCTTTTCCACCACATAGGGTGATAGCAAAGACGAGGCAACGATGAAAAAGCCAGCACAAATATTTGGCCCCAGCCGGGATCGAACTCACGACCCGAGCATTAGAAGTCCAACGCTCTACCATTCGACCACCCCGGCTCCCCGCACTCATAAAGGAACAGTACATGTACTAATACAAATACACAGATTTACCAAGTACGGTATTCCTTGCGAACATTATTAACAACACACAAATACCAAGAAAATACCCCCCCCCCCCCCCCAAAAAAAAAAAATAAAAAAAAATAAAAATAAAAATAAAAAAAATAAAAAAAAATTACAGGGAAAATTAGGCGGGATGTATTTCAGGGACTACACGGTAGCTCACGCTGATGATAGTCACGACGTAATATAGGTCTGTGACTGGAATGAAGTCTCACACTAGTGTAGTCTATTTTCATGCATAAGACCCCAGGTTACGAAAACGCCCTCGATCTGCCCATGGCGAAAATAAAACTCTCGATTCGGATATCGGGCTCACTCCGGTTAGTGGGCCTGCGTCAGAAAGGTTAATTTGTTATGAGCTCGATCGATGCACCGTACAGGAGTAACCATTTCATTTCGTTCAAACACGGCCAGAGAAGCTCTCTCTCTCTCTCTCTCTCTCTCTCTCTCTCTCTCATGTGTATTTTCTCTCTCCTTCATTTCCTGTAGATAGTTTGTAGTTGTTTGATTTGTTTGTTAGTTGGTTTTTTTGTTTGTTTTTTTACCCTTGAATGTAGAATAGCAGGACAGCCTGTAAGATAGGCAGCAATGCCTAAATGCTCTATCCTGAACAAAAACGATTCATCGTCATCATCATCATCGTCGTCGTCGTCGTCATCATCGTCATCATCGTCATCATCATCATCATCATCTCTCTCTCTCTCTCTCTCTCTCTCTCTCTCTCTCTCTCTCCCTCCCTCCCTCCCTCCCTCTTGTTTGTTTCTCCAACAAACTAGAGTCTGCGAGATGGAATTATTCTCCTGAGCGTGTTCTTAAGTAGAACTTGCCCTGCGGACACCAATACACTTTAACTCTTAAGAGCCCAAGCCCGACCGCCCGATGCCCGCTATATGACAAGACTTGTTAAAAAGAACAAGCCACTGCACACCAGCAGCAGCCACTTCAAGCCACCATTACGCAAGGCGTGGGCCTTCCCCGCTAGACCTGAGACCGCTGCAGATTGCATAATAGTGGCTTGAAGTGGCTCCGAATGACATGAAGATTTCAGGTAAAACTGTGATTTTTGGACGGGTTTTAAAGGGTTTTGGGAGAGTGAGTGTATTTGGAATTTATTTTGACCACGAAAATTTCCCTGGACGGTTAATAAAACGAAATTTGCGCCCATAGTTGTAATGGTCGGCTTGTTGCACTGGAATAATGCGGTAATAACCAGGGACAAATTTATCAATCCTCGGGTTAAACCTTTTGTGTGTCTCACGAATCTGGTTCTAAAGGGGGAAACACTGAACTGAATCATATGTACAGGACGCTTTTGACTAAAACATCAACTCCAAAGCTATTTTGAGACGGTCTTCAAGGGCAGTGAGGTGATTCCTCTGGCTTGTTTTGTGGTACAAATTCTGTTCACAACCATCCAACCAACCAATATTAACATTACCTTCAGAAACAAGCAAACAAACAAACAAGCAAACAAACAAACAAACAAACAAACCAGCGAATAAACGAACGAACCAACCAGCCAACCAACCAACCAAACAAACAAGAAAAACAAACCCCACAACATCAAAACAATCAAACCACTGAACTTCCAGCACACAAACAAACAAACACGCAAATAAACAAAATACAAAACAAAGCCTCCATCGAAACCTCAAGCAAAGCCTCCAACCAACCAACCAACCAACCAACCGACGGCACACAAACCAAACCAGACCGCACGTCGGCACACAACCCAAACCAGTCCGCAGAGCACGCGAACATGCGGCTCACGCGCTCTTGCAGACACGAAGAATACGCCCGACAGAATCTCACGACTTGAGCAAAGAGCCCCAAGTCAGCACTGACGCCTGTGTGCTGTAACAGGTCTGGGGGGCCGCGGGTTTTACCGTCAGTCACCGATCACCGACAGCCTCGCTTCCAGACGGCACGTGCGCGCGTGTCAGCCAATGTTTTACACTGTCTCGCAGCGCCTGACTGAAACGGCGACTGGAGTTCGTGCACGGTGTCTTTTTGGTTTTTTGGTTTCGATAACTGGATTTGTTTCCCGAATTTTGTTTTTGTTTTTGTTGTTGTTCAATCTTTAGTGCACTGAGTGACACCAAGGTTTTGTTTTTGATGGAAGTTCCAAAATTCCAAAACCGACTTCTGGTGTTGTGAGTAATTCAGATGGATGGAGTCTCCAGTTTCGACATCAGGTTTTTTTGCTTTCATGGAACGTTGAGGTTAAAAAAATTCCAAAACTGACTTTTGGTGTTGTGAGTAATTCAGATGGATACAATTTTGGCACAAAACTTTTGTTTCTATGGTACGGCAAGTTTCAATGCTTTCAAAAATAGACTTCTGGTGTTGTGAACAATTCAGAGGGAAGAAGTCTCCAATTTCTAGACTTGTTCACTGATGAACTCAACTTAAAACTCCAAAGTGTCAGTTGTGTTTAAAGTGGATCTCGAGAAGCCTGCAGTTGTTTTGATGTGGGGAATTTGATTTTCTATACTTTCAATTGAATATCTTGAATGCAGTTTTTTGTGTGTCTTTTTCACGAGGAGAACTGTTTCCCAGTCTTGTGTTCCGTGAATGAGAAAATGTTTCACCAGTAACTTCTTTCCGCGTGGATTTGTGATCTCTAGACAAAAAGGTGAGTTTATTTTTACACTGTTTATTTCTTTGAGACTAAACTAAACTGAACGTGGTGGTGTCCGATAGAATCTGACTTAAAGAAGCTGGCTGTATTCATCGGGGGACAAATGAATATAGGGGTAGTGGTACTCGTGAGTGAATGAGTGAGTGAGTGAGTGAGTGAGTGAGTTTTTGAGGCTTAGCGCCGCGCAAGCCACAAAGACTAATTCGCGGCTAGCTACTCGTGAAGTTCATGCAGATGATGATGATTATAATAATAATAATAAGAAGAAGAAGAAGATTGATGATAAAGATGATGATGAAGAAGAAGAAAAAGAAGAAGAAGATGATGATGATGATAGTAACAATTCTCATAGAGCTCAGTGCCCTCACTAAGTAGGCTCAAGGTGCTTTACAAAATAATGCGAATACTTATTATTCAGAAATAAAATTTACAAAACTTGCTATCACCACAGAGAGAGAGAGAGAGAGAGAGAGAGAGAGAGAGAGAGAGAGAGAGAGAGGGACAGAGAGGGAGAGATCCAACCACTCCACCAGATCAGCTAGTTGTAAGACAGTTTAAACATGTAGGTCAGATCAGCTGCAATGAATGATAACTATTTTCTGCTGTTGGAAATAAAACTTTCCATCTTGAACAGGATAGCTGGTACCAGTGATTTAGTCAGTTTTTTAACAGCAGATCTGTTTGCAAATGAGTTATACAAAGAAGGAAATGGGGAGATGGCCAAAGAAGTTTTTAAGACTAAATGTAGGGATTACATGGTCCATATGTGTTCCAGGCAAAATCAACTGATCACGACGCTACCATAAAAAAGAAAACTAAATCACAAGCAAACAGAAAAAACCGCTTTGTAATATAAATTCTGTTTATACATTTATTATATTACAAACTCACTGATAATAATAATAATAATAAACAGTTCTTATGGAGCGCGTAAAACAAACTTAATATTTCCAGTTTGAAAAACAAAACAAAACACAAAAAGCACTACCAGAAAACATCTAACAAAATACAACTAACAAAATACAACTAACAAAATCAACCAACCAACCAAACAAAACAACAAGCATAAAAGACAAACATAAAAAAAGAACACTCAGTGTCTGGAGATCCCAGTTTGATACTGTCGCGTAAAAACCCGTCTTCTGATTTCCGATTGGGCCATTTTGAAATCCATTGGATGTGACAGCCAATCAGCTAACTGGATCTGGTCAGATGGGTTCGCTGATGGGTCCTGCCTGCCGTTGAACTGAAAATCAAATCAATCATTTGTTCTGCTGGACAACAATATTATATCCATTATGTACTGTCAGCTTCCCTTGCTTTATATCCAGTCGGAGAAATAAGGAGAGATACAAACTGGTTTTTGTTTAAAGAAGAAAGAAAAGGAAGAACAAATTTATTTTTCGACGGGGAAAGTTTAACTACACTGAGGTCAATTTTCAACCTGCCTTTGCAAAAAAAAAAAGTACTAAGCTAAAAAATATTTGTGTGAAGAAAAAAACAACTGCAAGGCATTATACCATACTATTCACACACACACACACACACACACACACACACACACACACACACACACACACACACACACACACACACACTGCTTTCTCCGGATATGTCATGCATAGCAGATATGAAGTCTTTAAAGACACAATATCTGTGATCTACGTTTTTGAAAAAAAAAATCCACAAAATACAGGTTTTGTTGCACAGAAATTATG